>SNQJ01S0027769.1:10840-25274 GCA_010110895.2 Picea sitchensis
CAAGGAGATGGAGGACCAAATGATAAAAATTAAGTAGAATTTGAAAGTTGCCCAGGACAGGCAGAAAAGTTATGCTGATAAGAATAGAACCCACAGAGAGTTCAAAGTGGGTGATCATGTTTTCCTGAAAGTGAAAGCTAACATGAGTTCCCTGAAGCTGGGAAGTTGCGCCAAGTTGGCAGCCAGATTTTGTGGGCCATTTGAAATCCTGGAAAGGATTGGGCCAGTTGCATATATGCTTGCATTACCTGCATCCATGACTTTACATAATGTGTTTCATGTTTCATTTCTTAAAAAGTATATGCCTGATGCTAATCATGTAATTGATTGGAATGTGATCCAGGTGGAGCAAGAAGGTGTCCTACAAGTGCATCATGTGCACATATTGGATAGGAAAAACAAACAACTCCGGAATTGAGCCATAGGGCTTGTAAAGGTCTAGTGGACCTGATATGGTCCTGAGGACGTTACATGGGAGAATAAAGATGTTATGCGGGCAGAGTACCCGCATCTTTTTGAAAATTTTGAAAAGCTTGCATATGCAGTGTAAAGTTGCACTGAGGACAGTGCAAAAATAAGGGGAGGGGATTGTAATGTCCCCAAGGCCGAGCCCTATTGTAAATCATGTCTATGAAGTTTAAAGCTTGTTTATGAACTGTAATTCAAGTTTATAAGGCTGGTGAGCCAAGCTATATAAGCTAGTGGGCTTATGTGTTATTAGGCCAGGGAGCCTAAGTGTTGAAGGCCAGGAGCCTGATTTTTGTACATGTAATTATGCACAATATTAATGAAAAAAATCTCTGCATGTGGACCGACCACGATGAATGAGTGATGGGGGACTAAGATTCCACAAAACTTGGGTAAGGGATTGGGGGCTGGAAGGTTGGAAAGAGAGGCTAAGTGTGGAGCCTAGGGGCTTAAGTCCTTGGGAATAATATTTTAATATTATCCCAAAAGCCATGTGAAATCTATGTTTTGTCCTAAGTTTCTGGGGAGGGACACATGCAGCTTCATGGGCGACATGTGTTGACCCAGGCGCATGCGATTTAACCCAGGAAATGAGCCATGTTGGGGGTTCTCTTTTCCATTCTGTTGACTGTTGCGTAGGAGTTGGGTGGGCATTCCTCCAACCATCACCTGAATCCAAGGTTCAACCTTCCAATTCCTCCATCCTCCATCTGTACGCATTTGGTCTCTGTGATTGAACCTCTGTACACCTTACGCATCTCTGAAACTAGAGAGGTGAGTCTGTTCCTTATTGCTGGTGGGGAGAACCAAATGTTTCATAATTGTTGAGTCGTGCATCCTGTGTTGCTTGCCGGAAATCTTAACGCATCCTGTAATCGCAGAGCTGTGCTATGCTTTAGTGCTGATCGTTTCCGTTTCAAGTGGCCATACCCATTTTCCCAATTGACTGTTGTGGCCATGCAGTGCTGAACTGTGTGTGGCTTGCTGGCTAGTGTGAGGGAGGTGATTGTTGTTGAAGAGGCAGGTTACCCAGTCTGTGAGCGACTCTATCCAGGTGAGAGAGTGCGCGGAGGAAGTGAGAACTCCTGGAAGGAGTCCTGTAGCTGCCACAGAGCTCGGAGACTTCCGGTCCGGTCTGTTTCTAAATCCCAAGGGAAGAGAGGTTAGCAACCGATGGATTGTCTTGGTGACAGTGAAGGTGTATACTCCTGAGGTGGGACAAACATGTGGGGAATGAGAGT
The DNA here is from genome assembly GCA_010110895.2 of Picea sitchensis. Taxonomy (NCBI): domain Eukaryota; kingdom Viridiplantae; phylum Streptophyta; class Pinopsida; order Pinales; family Pinaceae; genus Picea; species Picea sitchensis. The sequence goes on from SNQJ01S0027769.1 coordinate 12,550, forward strand.
CTGTGGGTAGTGGGCATAAGTGGCTCCTGGGAGAGGATCCTTCTCCTGTGACTGTGTGTCTTCCTGTATTCCCTGCCTAGCCTAGGAATCCCTACCTGGTGGAGCTTAGTCCCAGCTCGGGGGTGACCTACTGCTGAGAGTGATGAGCAACACGGTCTAAGGCTGGGAGGTTCGTGGGAGGTCTACATGCAGTTGGTGAATTACATCCAGTCTAGAGATAAGTATATACATGCGTATAATTTCAATTTAATATGCATGTCTGTGATTCTAGCAATGTTTTCATGTATTCCGCTGTATTCGTGAATTATTTTTAATGCCGTGGATTATGTATGCTAACGGTATTAATGTGCTTACACCGTGTTTAACTGTAATTAAGCAATTGTATTTCATAAGAATGCATAATATGTTACAATAGTGTTTTTCTGCATAGTAATGTTGTCCCGACCATGGGGTTGATGGTCAGGAACGTTACAAGTATTAAAGAATCCTGGCCAGGGGTTGCGTCAACATGCCAGCAAGGCACTGTCAGAGCCAATCAGAGAATGCGACATGGACATGTGGAACACACCAGAAGCAGAGGTAAATATATAAAAATGGGTGACACGTGTCCCTTTTCCCCGCCACCTCAGCGCCAGTGTGGACCAGTGAGAAGGCACCATGTTGTAAGATCCCCAAGTGGATTTGTTTGGAATGTTTCAATTTTTATGGTTTTTTGGTTGAGGGGTTTTATCAAATAGTTCGCATTTGTGGATTAATTGAGCTCATATTGGGGTTGGATGTTGAGTTTTATGGCACAAATAATTTGCAATGGTGAAAATTAACTTTAACAACAATGAAGATAATAACAATAAAAACAAGAATAGCCACAAACTTAAATCTGTATTTATTTATTAAAATAGATAACCTCCTTATAATAGAAGAGTATATCTAGAAATATATAGAGGAATGGAAGATGTGGCTGATAGCACCTCCAAATTACAATAGAGATCAAAGATATTTTCTCCCAAGAGCCTCCACAAGCTGCATGTAGAATATCTACAAGATCAAGTTCTTTCCCTTCTTCTAACTGTTGTAATTTCTGGTTGAGTTGCACCTTCATTGGCTGAACCAACCCAAGGAGATTAGACTTGCTCAAATTTGACTTCAAAACTCATGAAATTGTTGTTCTCCTGTAGGGAAGAGTATGGAAGACTCATATGATGAATTTACCTTGTTGTAGATGCCAAATCTAACCCTCAAGCAATGGATCTCTAACCCCAAGTGCGCCCTCCTTCAATAAACTCGCCCAGCTCTGATAATAAATAATTATGGAAGAGGAAAACTCCCAAAAATGCCAAGGAAATCCACCCCATATATGGTAAATGCATGCAAGGTGAGATCTCTCTTAGATCCGAATTGTAGAACTCAAATCAAACTCACTAAGACTAAACAATGTGCCCTTCTGCAGAAAAACCCTTCAATAATGCGCCCTCCTTCACAACTGATAGATGAAATGAATATGAACTGAATAGAATTGTGAGGGTAGAATATTTCACCACCTTGGCCAAGATTGTACCAGGAAAGGAGGGATCTTTCACCTTCGTGTTGATCTCTATGGTTTTTCTAGTCAAAACCCTCAAAACACTCAAGCTACCAGAGCTCAAAGTTGCATATGAAAAATGATCAAGAATGAGGAAGTGAGGTGCCCTCTTCCTCTTTTACAATCTAGCTTATAATTCCTCACTTAAATTAATAATTGTCTTTCTAAAGTCTTTTCTTCAGTTATCTTATATTAACCAATTATCTTATATTTCCTTGTTTGGCAATGTCAATTTTTCTAATTTGACTTTAGCATCTTTAATGACATATTTTTGGTCACCTTAGTCCCCTTTTAGATGGGACTATAGCCTAGGGGCAATAACTAGGATACTATGTCCTCAAGTACCTTGGTCATATGGAAAGGGATCTTATAGTCTCCAGTGATTGAAATTGCTTTCCCACGAGCAATTCTTAATCTAAGTGTTGCAAGACCTTTTCACCTTCCCAAGAAGTATCCTCAATTGGAAAATTCTTCCACTTAATTAGATATTCATCGATACTCCTGTTTCTCAAAATTTTCTCCCTAAATTCCAAGACGTCTTCAAGAATTAAAATCAATTGGCCCTCGTCATCAAGTGGTGGGAGCTCCTCTGTAACTRTCACCTATTGACCCAATGCCTTCTGTTGTCCTACCACATAATTCYGGATATATMCTTCCACCCATTTATTGACTATTTATGTTTGTCCATCAGTCTGTGGGTGGTAGCTCGTACTAGGGGTTAAATCGGTGCCAACAATTCTAAATAACTCATGCCAGAAAGTGCTCATGAAACTGTTATCCCTATCACTCACAATATTTTTGGGTAAGGCATGCAATCTGAAAACTTCTTTGAAGAAAAAAATTGCTACCTGAGATGCGCTATACTCCATGGATATGGCAAAGAAATGTGCAAACTTGGTCAAGCGATACACAACTACAAAAATGCCATCCTTGCCTTGCACTTTAGGAAAACCTGTGATGAAATCCATGGATATTCTTTCCCATTTATATGATGGAATGGGAAGTGGTTGCAACAAACCTGTTGGATGGGTATGCTCAACCTTGATTTGTTGACAAGTTGTGCATTCTCTAACATAGTTCATAATATCCTCCTTGAGGCCCTTCCACACAAACCTCTCTCTAATCTGCCTGTAAGTCTTAGGGAACCCTTGGTGCCCTGCTAACTGTGAATCATGGAAATCCCTTAGCACCCTTTCCTTGAATTTAGATTCTGGTACCACATAAATCCTTCCATTATAGTAGATAAGGTCATCCAAAATCTGAAACCGCTCATCCTAAATTTTCCCATCCATTAGCTCACATGCAAACTTGTTTTTGGAGTACTCCACCAAAAGGTGTGATTTCCATTCAACTGGTATTTTTGACAAGGCGTAAGGTGAAGGCCTCCTAGACAAGGAATCTGCTACAACATTATTCTTCCCTTTAGCAAACTCCATGTCAAAATCATAGGCCTATATTTTTCTCAGCCATTTTTGTTGCCTTTCATTGAGGTCTTTTTGCTCCAAAAAGTATTTGAAGCTGTTGTGACTATAAAATTGGCTCCAACCAAGTATTATCTAAACTTAGCTAGCACATGCATGATAGCTGGCATCTCCTTATCATATATAGTGCACAATAACTCAAGCCCTCTTATTTTTCTGCTTTCAAAAGAAACAAGATGCATGTTATGCATGAGTACAACCCCAATTCCTTCCCCTGAAGCGTCACACTCTAGTATAACTGGTTGAGAGAAATATGGTAATGCTAGGACAAAACAAGTACTCACGACCTTCTTCATTTTATCAAGCATTTTCTTCAATCCACTTAAACACACCGTTCCTAGTTAGATCAGTCAAGGCCACACAAAGTTGTGAAAACCCTTTAACGAACCTCCTATAGTAGGTGCAAATGACAAGAAATCCCCATAGGTCTGTGATGTTCCTGGGTGTTGGCCAATCTAAAATGGTTTGTATTTTTTCTTGATGAACCTGTACCCCCTTTGCTCCAATAATATGTCCCAAGCATAATAATTCTATCATTCCAAACTCACATTTAGATTCTTTGGCATACAAATATTGTTCCCCCATGATGCTCAAAATGTTATCCAGATGCTTGAGGCAATCCTCCTAAGTTTTGCATTATATTAGCAGGTCATCAAAGAAAACCAATAGATACTTCCTCAACTGTTTGTTGAAAATGTGATTCATGCAATATTGGAATGTAGCCGGTGTGTTAGTTAGCCCAAAGGGCATAACTAAGAACTCATAATGGCCATAATGGCACCTGAAGGCTGTCTTATGGATATCCCACTCCCTCACTTGAATATGGTGGTATCCTGAACGAAGATCAATCTTAAAAAAATTAACTGCGCCATGGAGCTCATCCAACAATTCATCAATCCTGGGAATTGGATACCTATTTTTAATTGTTTCCTTCTTCAGTGCCTTGTAGTCAATGCACATTCTCATTGTGCCATATTTCTTCTTAACCAATACAACTGAAGATGCAAATGGGCTCAAGCTAGGCCTAATGTGTCCCATGTCCAACAACTCTTTGATTGCCTTCTGAATTTCATCTTTGAACCTTTTTGGGAGTCGGTAAGGCGTGGTTATGACTAATTTATCTCCTTCTTCTAGTTAGATGGTGTGTTTAAAACCCCTATTCAGTGGTTTCCCTGGAGGAGTTTTCCCAAAAAACTTCTCATGTTTTCCAAGTATCCTTTGTATGTCCTGTGAATAATGATGGCGCCCTTCCCGAGTGGTTTGGACAAAAAATAAATAATTTGTTGCATAAGCCACGTACTCACTCCTAAATATAGCCTCCATGCTCTTTTCTGAAACCACCCTGGGAGTATTCTCTGTCATCCCCTTCAATGTTACCCTCTTTCCTTCTTCAGAATTGATGGACATCTCCATAGTATTGTAGTTTGAAGTGATAGGACCCAAGATGCTAAGCCACTGAACTCCAAGTATAACATTGGTGTCTAGTAGGTCCATCACATAGAAATCATGTGCCAAATTATATCTTCCCAAGGTAAGACTCATCTGTGGAATATATCTGTTACATGGCATGGTGCGTCCCCCTGCTACCTCCACTAAGAATCCTTCAAACTCAAAAGTAGGGATGTGTCTCATATTCAACAAAGCGACATCAATAAAGTTGTGGGAGGCTGCACCATCAATAAGTACTGTGACCCTTTTTCCTTGGACGACTCCTCTCATTTTGAAAGTGCTGAATTTTGGTACACCACAAATGGATGCAATACCAACCTTCTTAATTATTGCTTGGTTGCACATTGTTTCTTCTTCTTCTTCCCCATGTGTAGGATCCTATTTTGTTTGGGTTACTTATATCTTTTGAATATTCCCCACATAATCTTCCTCCTCACTATCAGAAATAACTTCAATGTAGTGGATATTTCCTTTCCCTATCCATCTATGCCTTGGTTCCCATTGTTCTTTACAACTATAGCATACTTGTTTTCTTCTTAACTCCCTTCTGGTAGCTTCATCCAATTTCCAGTTACCTCTTTCTACAATCCTTTGATCCCTTCCCCTTGGAGCAATTGGGGGCCTTGGAATGAATTTGTTTTTAGAGGTTGCCCCTTCCAAGTCCTTAGTCCTCCAAATCACATCCCAAAGTGTATTGGGCTTAAAAGCCTTGACCCATCCACCAAATGGTTATTTCAACCTTTCAGAAAATATCATCATCAATATGAATTCTGACATGTCTGGAACCATGAATGCTAGCCTCTAAAATTCTTCAATGAATGCTTCAACTGTGCTTGTTTATTTAAGTTGGGAAAGCTCACGGAAATGAATTTATAGATCCCCTTGATCAAACCTGTCTATGATACTTTGTGTGAAATATGCATAAGAATTAATGTGTACATGTACCAAAGTAGTCATCCCATGGTACCACCACTCATGGGCCTTGCCTTCAAAGTATAGGGTGGAAAATTTGATGGCATCCACCTCCATCGTGGGGTTTAACTGCAAATAAGCATCCAATTTTTGTACCCACGCCTTTGCAGAAGCTTTCCCTGATCCATCAAAGGTGCTAATCTCCATTTTTCCTGCTTGGCGCCCCAGATCATTATTACCCCTGTGAAAATATCTACGTCAACATTTGTATTTGAACCCACAATACTCTCCCAATGAAACCCGTCTCCTGAATCTTACACTTAAGGCTGCATATTCCCTCTCATACTCTTCAAATTTGTCTTCCACCTCCACACGCCCTAGAATATTGGCATCCTATTGATGTGTGTCTAAGAAACATGGCATGTAAGGCTTGGGTGTTATTCTACTACTCATTTGTGCCCTATTGGTTGCGCCCCCAAATAGACTTTTCCCCTTAGTGTCGACCCTGTGGCTAGTCTCTGTATGATACCTTTCTCCTCCCTGAGATCCACTAGATCCATTATTCCCTTCATTATTATGTGGTTCCCTACTATGTACCATCTGCATGAGAATATGTGCAATCATGTCCTGACCTGCTTCCAGAGTGGTGACCAAGCGCTCCTGTCCATGTTCTATAACTGACAATGCTACTTTGAGATCAACCTATCTCCTAGATAAGCGCTCCCGTGTCTCATCCAAATAGTGTTGCATGATAAACTGTGTCTTGTCAATGGAGCATTGTAGTTCTTGTGTTATTCTTGTCAATTCAATTGGTACATCCCTATCAATACCATCTCTTGTTTCCTGTCTTTCTCGCATCTCTATTTCTGGTTCCTCGCCCCCTTTGTCCTTCCTTCTCCTGTTGTAACCTTTCATTAGCAAACCCCCGTGGGTTGGGAGGATTCATTGCTATGATACCACTGTAAGATCCCCAAGTGGATTTGTGTGGAATGTTTTAATTTTTATGGTTTTTTGGTTGAGGGGTTTTGTCAAACAATTCACATCTATGGATTACTTGAGCTCATATTGGGGTTTGATGTTAAATTTTATGGCACAAATAATTTGCAATGGTGAAAATGAACTTTAACAACAATGAAGCTAATATAAATAACAACAAGAATATCCACAAACTCATATATGTATTTATTTATTAAAATAGTTAACCTCCTTACAATAGAAGAGAAGATCTAGAAATATTTAGAAGAATGGAAGATGTGGCTGATAGCACCTCCAAAGTATAATAGTGATCAAAGACATTTTCTCCAAAGAGCCTCCACAAGATGCATGCAAAATATCTACAAGATCAAGTTCTTTCCCTTCTTCTAACTTCTGTAATTTTTGGCTAAGTTGCGGCCTCACTGGCTGAAGCAACCTAAGGAGATTCGACTTGCTCAGATATGACTTCAAAACCTCATGAATTTTTTTTTCTCCTGTAGGGAAGAGGATGGCAGACTCATATGATGAATTTCCCATGTTGTAGATGCCAAATATAACCCCCAAGCAATGGATCTCTAACCCCAAGTGCGCCCTCCTTCAGTAAACTTGCCCAACTCTAATAATAAATAATTATGAAAAAGGAAAAATCCCAAAAATGCCAAGGAAAGACGCCCCATATATGGTAAATTCATGCAAGGTGAGATCTTTCCTAGATTCGAATTGTAGAACTCAAATAGAACTCACTAAGAATGAATAATGCACCCTTCTACAAAAAAACACTTCAGCAATGAACCCTCCTTCATAGTTGATAGCTGAAATGGATCTGAACTAAATAGAATGGTGAGGGTGGAATATTTCATCACCTTTGCCAAGCTTGGACTAGGAAAGGATGTATCTTTCACCTCCATGTTGATCTCTAGGGTTTGTCCAGTTAAAACCCTCAAAACACTCAAGTTGTTAGAGCTCAAAGCTGCATATGAAAAAAGATCAAGAATGAGGACGTGAGGCGCCCTCATCCTATTTTATACTCCAACTTCTAATTCCCCACTTAAAATATTAATTGGCTTTCTAAAGTCTTTTCTTCAATTATCTCATATTATCCAATTATCTTATATTTCTTTGTTTGCCAATGTCACTTTTTCTAGTTTGACTTTAGCATCCTTAATGACATATTTTTGGCCACCTTAGTCCCCTTTTAGATGGGACTATAGCCTAGGGAGAACAAATAGGATACTAAGTCCTCAAGTACCTTGGTCATATGGAAGGGGATATTACACATGTGCTCAAGGTGACGTTAGTGTGACCTTGTCAATACCTTAGCCAATTGTGGCTTTGGTCGAGCATAGATCAATGGCTCTCCTAGTGTCGGTGAAATATTAACGACAAATATCAAGATGTAGATCATCGTCGACAAGATGCAAAGAGAAACCCTTGAAGCAAGTTTTCACAGTCCCGACGATGAAAATGTCGTCGGTGAAATGCAGAGGAGATAACGACATTAACTAACAATGGGGAACTATCAGAACCAATCGGGAGATGCCACATGGACATGTGAAACCCACCAAAGTTTCCCTAAAGCATATGAAAAATGGGTGACATGTGTCCTGCCCCTCTTCCACATCAGCGCTAGAACAAACCAACGAGAAACTGCCACGTGTCAAAGATGAGATCAACATGAAGAGTTTGTCCTAGCCATTTTATGGGTTCGAGGTTGGAAAAGATTGAGGACTCTCGTGCATTCCTAGTTCCTTTGATGGATCATCGATCGTCGTAGTTCCTTATTCAGAGTCCCTTTCGAGCATTATCCTACAACACTTTGAATGGTCCAAATCCACTTGAGCCTCTCTTTAGTGGGACCAATCAACGGTCCTTATATTCTCTCAGATTGCAGAGCCTCCCGACCAGATGTCACCTTAGCCTGCTAGCAGAGCATTTTCAAATCCAATCAATGACTACCACATAGAGATGTGGAACCCACCGCATGTAGAGGTCAAAACACCAAAAATGGGTGACACGTGTCATGTCATGCTGCCACCTTAGTTCCAGATTGGACTAGTATACAACTGCCACGTATCCATGGTGACATCAGTGTGAAAAGTTTCATGCCATAGCCATTCCTTTTGCTCTTGATCAAGATAGATAGACAATCCTCGTGCGTCGTTGGGCTGCCTCTCACAAATCCAGATCAACGATAAAKATTCAGGCTTGGAGTCCCCTCGTTGAAGTCCTGTTTGCAACCCAAACCCTRAAATCTCCAATGGGCACCCTCAATGGATGGTCTAGATCCGCTCTTGGACCTTTTGATGTAGGAGCATCTCTCCATCTCAGTACACGCCAGCTAATCAACACACATGGTGTACATTTAAGGAAGGAGAGGCTCCGCCCTCTCATTTTTGCCTCGAGAATCCAAGGTGTGATCCAGGAATTAATTGAAGACAAGCTGGAAGATCCAAATCGTGCTTTCGCACATGCTGGAGATAAGGTCGCCATTAATAGGATGACGACGAAATGGATCTGCGTCCGATTTGGAGAAGAATTGCCATCATTGTAATTTGGCCTTTCGATAGACGTTAGGGATGGTTATTTGACACCATTAGTTAGCTTGCGAGGGAAGCTCATAGAGCCCCTCTTGTATAAATATTTGTATTGTAAGAAAAGTAGAGGTAAGGTGGCGAACTGTTAGACAATTTTAGATAGATTAGAGGAGAAAACCAGAGAGTCGAGACTCAGTTGCAACTCAGACTCCACCATTAATAGAAAATGATAGTTTTTCTTGTTTTATCTTTTTGTGTAATGGGTGTTGTGTTATGAATGTCTTTTACATGTTTGTGAATTGTAGATGAATGTTAGAAATCATCTGCAGGGATAGACATATTGTTTTCTATCCACGAGTGTGTTGAGTTAAGTTTGGTTCTCTAGGCTAAGTGTAAGGAGTGCGTGACAGAGAGAGGAAACTCTGTAAGCCGACGCAAGGGGTGCGTGTCTGAACTTAGTGGAGTCAGAAGAGAAGCTGCCGGGAGGGCACACCAAATTAATTTATAGACTCAGGGAGAAATTTCAAGGCGGTTAAGTCCTTTGAAAACAAACACTGGGTGGAGAGAAGCACAGTATAGAGTTACTGAACACTCTGGAATACTCTGCTAGGAGGGCATCGAGCTTGCGTGAGAATACCCAGGAACTACATGGTTGAAGGTGGATAAGAATCACATAATTGCTGAACATTCTGGTGAAGGAAGGCTTTGCAAGAAGTGCATCGACAAAGGAAAGGAGATGCCTTAAACCTTTCCATAAGGCCGAGGTAGAAGCCGTCGAAGAACTGAGCCAAGCGCAAGGAGTGTGCCAAAGGTGTTGAGAGTTCACCTTACAAGCTTAGGAAGCAGAGTGAGAAACTGCCAGGAGGGCATGAGAAACTCGCAAAGGAACTTGGAACCTTGGAGGTTTTCAAGCCGAGCAAATTTGCAGGAGAGTTTCATAGATTTATGCAAGGAGTGCAAAAATCCTTTGAGAACAGCTTAAGTCTCGAAAGGATAAATTGCGCTAAGTGTGCAAAGAATTCGAGGACTTGCGAAGTCTTGAAGATGAAGATGTCACCCATTTTCAAGGAGGAGACAGGTGGCAGAAGATCAAGAGGTTCAGGAGCAGGAACTTTGTAAGGTTTGCCAGGAGCAAACAGAGGATATTCGCGAAGTCGCGAAGGGCGATTTCAATACAGACCGTTGGATTTGAAAGGCATGTGGAAAAGGATTAGCGCATCGCTGATTCACAATCGAAAGAAGCAGAGTTGAGAGGAGACAGGACTCGCGAAGTCTGAACTCACGATTTGATGACAACCATTGATCGTGAGAAGAACGAGGATCGTAGATCTGGTCCCGAAGCATTCATCGATTCGAAAATCGAGAAAAGGAAGAAGGAGCTCGTGAAAAGTCCCGAAGTGCGGGATCACGAAGGGAGTTGACCCACAGTCGCAGTCCATGGTCACATCAAGGGAGGATCTTAGCATTGAGAGCTAAGGTAATTGGTGTAGGAGTAAAAAAGCGCTGAGGAGAGGGTCCGCAGGTGCCACATAGTGGGTGCCGAGGAAGTAAAAAAAGGGCCTGTGTCAAGTCAAAAGCGGTTCCATCCGGAGCCCAACGAGTCATTCGAATCGACGACTTGAATGATCCTAGACTGAGAGGTCATGCCAGCCACAAAGGAGAGACCAGAAGGAGGGGAGGTTGGCATCACGTGGTGTCAGAGAAAACGTTCGTCTGTAGATTTCAGGCGAAGGAGGAGCTGAAGATGCTCTCAGTTGTAGAGTGAGCAATAGACTTTCCAGGAGGGTAGGTAGAAGGCGAAGATGGCCATTGATGATCATAAGCATGGTCGAGGAGAAGTCCACTCACAGAAGAGCAAGGTGAAGATGGACAAGGAGCTCAATGAAATTCGAGCATAGATGGAGGAGCTAGCATTCAAGATGTAGAAGGAGTCAAAGGTGCACTAGAGGTACAAATGTCCTTTGAAGAGGACAACCAGATGGTTTGTTCAGAATTTGTTGGCCAGGAGGCAACAACATATGCTAAAGAGGTGGCTAAGGCATGCTGAAAACCTTAGTCATAAGGGAAATAGATCTGGCAAGAGTCTTGTAGATTTCCAGCTGGGCACCAAGAAGGGATCCATGGATCTCATATACTTCCAGGTGGGTAGAAGAGACATCCCAGATTGCCAGGTGGGCAAGGGAGAAGATGTGAGCTCAACTGAGAGTTCATTGGCATATGAGGATGTAGAAGAAAAACCTCACTCAGATGGAGATTCACGCAGTACTGTGAGCTGCGTGAATGAATATGATGACAAGTAAGAAATTCATCATAATGAAGGAAGAGGATCAGAGGGATGTTCTAATCATTGGAGGAGTTGAGATATTCCTACCAAGTGACCAAGGAGAGGCTAGCACAGATGTTGCATATGCGACAGGGAGACAGCAAGAGACTGTCAAGGAGGAGAAGGAACATATACTGAGGTCTGTCCCGATATAAGAAGAAGAGCATTCAACATGATCGCTCAACGTTTTCAGCCAGGAAAATGAACATGGGATGACTGTAGCACTGGAGTTTGCAGAAGAAGGGGAAGCAAACATCATAGACTTTGCTGGTCTATGTGAAGAATTAGAATCTCTTGAAAGGAGAGTGGTAGTGCAAGGCCTGCACATCCAATAGGCTAGGTTGGAAGTAGGTGAAGGACCACACTAGCATGAGGAGCAGCTGGAATGGGAACAATCGAAGAACTGGTAGGAGAAAATCTGTCAGGAGAAGTGGTAGCTGAGCAACAATTCAGTGGTGAGGAGCCTGCAGGAATGGAGACTGCAGCATAGTGGAAAGATAAGGCCACAAGGGGAGAATATGTCTTGGGAAATGCGCGTGATTCGCCCAACGATAAGGAGGGAGTGCAGCGAGATAGTCTGCAACAAAAGAACCAGCCGATAGAGCAGTTGGTCGAGGTGATCGAGGATATAAGAAAGCTAATGTCAGAGTCGGTAGAATAATTGGTTAGCAAGAGGAAGCTGGATGAAAGGAAACCTGCACGAGCAGCGAGGATGATGCAGGAGTAGCAGTGGCGAAGCAGAAGAGCCGAGAGACAGATCCAGGAGAAAGTTTGGGATCCAGGTGGATTTCAACCACGTTGGAGAGCTCATGATTTTTTCCGCTGTGGAGTATGATGCAAGAGCATTGCTCCATCTCAGCACACACCAGCTAATTAGCACACATGGTGCACATTCAAGGAAGGAGAGGCACCGTCCTCTCATTTTTTCCTCGAGAATCCAAGGCGTGATCCAAGCATTAATTGAAGACAAGTTGGAAGAGACAAATCATGCTTTCGCATAAGCTGGAGATAATGTCGCCATTAATAGACTGACGATGAAATGGATCTGCGTTCGATTTGGAGTAGAATTTCCATCATTGTAATTTGGCCTTTCGATAGACATTAGGGATGGTGATTTGACACCATTAGTTATCTTGCGAGGGAAGCTCATAGAGCCCCCCTTGTATAAATATTTGTATTGTAAGAAAATTAGAGGTAAGGTGGTGAACTGTTAGACAGTCTTAGATAGGTTAGAGGAGAAAAACAAAGAGCCGAGACTCAGTTGCAGCTCGGACTCCACCATTAATAGAAAATGACAGTTTTTCCTGTTTTATCTTTCTGTGTAATGGGTGCTGTGTTATGAATGTCTTTTACATGTTTGTGAATTGTATATGAATGTTAGAAATCATCTGTAGGGATAGAGATACTGTTTTCTATTTGTGAGTGTGTTGAGTTAAGTCTGGTTCTCTAGGATAAGTGTAAGGAGTGCACGA
>SNQJ01S0027769.1:92540-103485 GCA_010110895.2 Picea sitchensis
AAATTGTGGAGTTTGTGTTTTATCATTTTACATATATTCGTACTCTAGTTGTGCAATTTGAAACCTAAAACCCTCTAGTGTGCGCAAAGGCTAAAAGTTACCTTGTAAATGCAAAAAAAATTCATAGAGGGGAAAATGCATAAAAATGAATGAAAACAAGGCATGATGAGAAATGCATGCCCTAGGAAGAAAATGCATGTATGGTGTTTTTAATTTACAAGTTACAAGTTACAAGACTGTGGATTGGTTGTAAACCCTAAAGAATGTATACTAGGGTGATTTGTGCCCAGATTTTAGTAAAGGGTTGAAATACACATGAATCTTTGGCAATTGTGCACACACACTAAATAAAATGGAAAAATGAGTACTAACTACATGGGTCCATGAGCTGGACGACGTCGGAGTAGGAGCTTCTACAACCACATGACACATAGTATAGTTAGTTGCATTTCCTTTGTGAAGACCTGTATAAATGATTAGAGAATACAAGGTTCTAATAAATAAATGAATAAATAGACATTTCAACATGTACGAGACTCTATAAAGACTAAAATGGAATACCTGAATGAGATTCTCTTGGTTTTGAGAATAATTTATTCTCTACTGAATAGGGCCAACCATGTGAAGGTGGAAGCTCATTTGCATGCCAGGCTTAAAAAAAATGCACGCTTAGGTCTTTACACACTTGCAATTTGAATGATTTAAGTTTCTGAGGGTGTCTTAGATAATTTTACACCCGTCTACATATTTATATTTTCATTTACAAGCATAAAAGTGGTTGTTGTGTAAAAGAGGCAAAGTCTACCTTGTAAATTGAGAGACCAAAACAATAGAAATTGACCAAATGGAAATGCATGCATGTGCTTCTATATAGCTCCAAATTTAGTGATCTAAGATTTGGGGTGAAGTTAATAACATTGGAAAGCCATATATTTCATCTAGAGTGAATTTTAAAAAAACTAAGAACTTCTACCTTTAACCGAGATTCAAGACCTTTTGTAAAATGGAGGGTAAATCTGTCTTACTGTAAAATGCATGCCTAAGACTCATATGAGCTCCAAATTGAGTGGTTCAAATTGTGGAGTTTATATTTTATCATTTTAAATCTATTAGTACTCTAGTTGTGCAATTTGAAACCTAAAACCCTCTAGTGTGCGCAAAGGATAAAAGTTTCCTTGTAAATGCAAAAAAAATGCATAAAGGGGAAAATGCATAAAAATGAATGAAAACAAGGCATGATGAGAATTGCACTCCCTAGGAAGAAAAATGCATGTATGGTGTTGTTAATTTACAAGTTACAAGTTACAGGATTGTGGATTAGTTGTAAACCCTAAAGAATGCATACTAGGGTGATTTGTGCCTATATTTTAGTAAAGGGTTGAAATACACATGAATCTTTGGCAATTGTGCACACACACTAAATAAAGTGGAAAAATGAATACCAACTACATGGTTCCATGAGTTGGATGAGGTATGAGTAGGATCTTGTACAACCACATCACACATAGGCTAGTTAGTTTCATTTCCATTATGAAGACCTGTATAAATGATCAGAGAATACAAGGTTATAATAAATAAATGAATAAATAGACATTTCAACATGTACGAGACTCTAAAAAGACTAAAATGGAATAACTGAATGAGATTATATTGGTTTCGAGAACAATTTATTCTCTACTGAATAGGGCTGACCATGTGAAGGAGGAGACTCATTTGGCCCCTCCCCCATGCCCATCACTCTCAATTCCCCATACCTAAACTATCTATTAGAAAGTAATTGAAAGTGACATAGTACGATTCATGCATAGAAAGTAGCAAAACAAATTTAAAGGTAAATGAAAGAAGTAATGTGTGTACATATATGTGCTTTTGTACATAAAAAACATATAACATTCATCCATAAGAAGGTAGCAACAAATTCTATATATGTGATAAACAACCTTTTTAAAATATGGCGCTTACCCCATTTCAAAGAAAAAAAATATGCCATTCTTAATTCCATAAACATCCTAATATGTCATTCTTTATTACGTAGAAATGTCATTCTTTATCCCGTAAATTCTTTGTATGCCATTTTAATGATAAACCATGAAGCTAAGAAGGACAAATGATGATGAAATACCAAAGAACTTGATATATTTTTTTAAAACCAAGTCACTATTTGCATTTACATTATAGAACACAATATAGGCATGTATATAACATAGTATAGAACAAAGTACATGCATGTATAGAACACGGTATAGAACAAATACATTTGGCAAAATTTCCTAACAAGGTATGATCTTGGCTAGTTCCAAGCATTTTTTCTCCAGGCTTTAACCATTTTTTTGGAAGCTATATCAAGCTCAGTATATCTATCATATGATGGAATATTAGGAAACAAAGTTTTGATTTTCCATAATAAATGAAAATCATCTATTAAATTGCAGACAATATTTTGACCTTTCTAAACACCATCCATAACTTGAAATTTAGTTATATAATTCCTTGCTTTTATTAGCATATCTTCATATGCTTCATGCTGAATAAAATTTCTATTTTTCTCCCAACATGAAGGTAGTGCCATTTCAACTAAATCCTTGTATTTTTCATGAAGGTTTCAATACTTCTCTTAATTGTACCACATTTAATTTGAGGATGTTGAACCAAATTTTTATTTCTTAATAACTTTGTAGCATCCATAATTATAGAAGTACGAACATTGACACCCAAATCCTTTAACTAATTCCAAGTATTAGAGTTAATTTTTTTGGGAAGAGATAACATTTTTGTAATAGACTCGACATTGATATAGAATATAATGGACCCATTTTCAGCTACCATGACCCTTTTGTCAGAAAAGATAGGTTTGGGGAATTATGAATTTACCCAAGTTCGACTCCTAGATATGTAAATAATCATACAAGTCCATAAATCTATCACATATTAGCTTTTTGAACTCATAAGGATAAACTTGTGACATAATGGTTTCAAAAATTTCACAATCACGGTCAATTAGGACATTTTCATCAGAGGTTGATGGCTGACTAGACCGACTACCTTTCTCCATCTATCCTTATTTTAAACAATAAGAACGGATTTGAATAAGGAAATTAGAACACTACCCGAACTTATTTGTCGAAGGAGAATTTGATTGCTTTAACTAGAGTCTATTGTACTCGTAACATAGTTTACCGTGTGCATCTACCTTCGAGGTTTATTGTTTTAATTTTTTTTAAACCTTTGAATTAAATCGACGTGTCACCTTTTTTATTTGGCTTACATCATGGTGCCAGATGTCATCCATTCACATATTTCTGGGGTGAGTTAAAGTGGTTTTATAATACCACCCTTGCATATCGAAATGAATGAGGATATGCCACATTATCAACTGTTAATATAATGGTTTATAATTTAGACCTCCGACCCCTTTTTATCCAACATGCACTTTCACTGTTCGAAATAAAATGAGACCATTAATCTTGGATATATATTTTTGGTTCGATCGTGTTTGCTGAATTTTTATTTCAAACCCTATTTATTCTATGTTGCGTGTACATAAATATGGAAAAAAGATGCAGTATACAGGGTATCGAACCTAAAGTTAGGACTAAATTATAGGGAAAACTTGATTTGAATTGAACATAAACAGATACATTGTAAACCATTTCATATTGAACAAACAATTACAGGATCTACATCAACAACGAGGCTACGTACCGAAGAAATTGTGGGGTCGATCCCTCCTTGGACACACAGGTGGGGTTGATCTCTCCTTGTACGGGTCTACTTCTCTGCGCACTCTCCGTAATGGCATGTGGGGTATATCAATGCAGTGGTCAACGAGTTTGGAGTGGGTTTATTTGGTCAGGGGTTTGGCGTCATAGTGTGTTTTTTATTTTTGAATTTTGTTTTCTATTTTTGTTTATTTTTGAATTGTTATTTGTTTGTAATATAATTTATATTTACTAATAGTTAAAATCAATCAACACATGCTCAAAATGGTTTAGGAGGTTATAGGTTGGTTGGTTATGAGAGAAATCAAGGTCAATGACTTCTAACCAACCAATGATACATACAAGAATATGGCATAAAACTTAACAACAAACAATTAACCCATATAAGAAAACACTTTAAATAAAATAAATCATAGAAAATATATAATGACATACCTTGACCTACATATATACAATTCAATATCATTGATCTTCTTATTTGTCCAACTCCAAATCTATCTCATCCGGTCTAGAATCGGGTTCAGAATGGACATTGTAAGGATTGGGCATAACAACATCATCATCAATGTCATTTTCGATAATTTCATCGTCAATATGATCATCAAGAACATTGCCATATAAATCTAGCTCAACTTCTTTGTCTAACATGTCTACTTTCTCCTCTCCATCATCTTCTTCTTCAATATAATCTTCTTCCACTACATTATACTTTATAGGCCTTCCTCTTGGATCATATCTAACGACATATGACCATCCCTCTTTACCTAGAACATCTGAGAAAAATACTTGCTCACATTGGCTTGGAAGAACATAAATCTAAGTACCCGGCTCAAGCATCCTTGTATTAACCATGGTAAATCCATTCTCATGCTCAATAACAGTTCTTTCAGGATCACGTTCATTCATTCGTAACATGTAACATTTAACCTCGAATGAGACTAATTTAAAGGATTTAAAGTCACATTCAAGTATATCATTCAAATACCCATAGTATCTATTTTTAGATACCTCTGGATGCTTGTCACTTCTAGATGAAACATTAGTGACCTAAAATACTGCAGTTATGCTACAAACAAAGGTTTTTTTCTTGTCATCCAACTTTTTGATGTGAAATTTATGGCCATTGCACCACATAGCCTTGTGGTGTTTCAACTGCATTATTCCCAACACATAAAATATGCATTGTCAATTAATTAACATATTTAGAATTAGTAAACATTTTAAGAAAATAACAAACAATATACATTAATATAATGGAAAACAAGTAAAAAATGTGGGTGAATATGATTTCCTATTTTTCATTTAAACCATATGCTAAATCAATTTCCCTCTGTGTAATATTGGTATTTTGATTACGATGAGCCTCTTTAACCAATGTAGCAACCCCTTCCCATAATGACCTACCATAACATTGTATACATCGTTCTATCTAGACCTTCATCCAATCAAGATTGTTTGTAATGTATAAATTTAGTGCATCCCACTCTCGACTAACTATATGAAAAAATGACAATGCATCAATAATTAGGTACCATGGAAAAGCTTGATAATTGATGGAAGAATAAAAATTAAATAGGTATGATATAGATAAAAATGAATAAACAAAAGTATTGTAGATCGAGCTACGATTTAATTACCTTTCACTTTCCTCATTCCACCTTTCCCCAAGAGGACCCCCCCTTCAAATTTGTTGATGTATTTGACATCCCAAATGAGAGGCACATTCATATTTGCTGCTAATTTAGGAAGATACCGACTAATATACACCAAGGATTGATATAACATATAGCCCTCCACCATAGAACCCTCATGATGTGTTCTTTGTCTAACAAAGGCTTTCAATGATTTCAAATTCCTCTCCACCATCCACATTGACCTTGTGTGTACAGGTCCACAAATTTCAATCTCCTCAACTCAGTGTATGAGGTAGTGTTCTTGTGCATTGAAAAATGTCGGAGGTAGGTACTTTTTCATTTCACACAATAGGTGAGAAAGTTCTCTCCTAAAATACCTTATATCTTATTTATGGACTTATTTAGATGACAACCACCTACACATGGTGCAATCAAATGACTACAAGTTTAAGTAACATTGCAAGTAAAAAACATGTGAACAAGTTCTGCAACAAATATTTTTCATGGAAATCGTCATTTACCTCATGTATTTGCCAACATCATATATGACTTGTTTTATGTTGTTTCAAAATTTGTCTGGAAGAGATATTGGTAGAACATACTGTAACAAAAAAAGAGTCATTATAAACATTAGAGGTAGAACATATTGTAACAAAAAAATACCAAAAATATGTATACCAATATAGAAATATAACAAAATAATTACCTTAATGAAGGTATGCCAGTCATGAGTTTTTACCCCACCAAATTCACCTTTCTTCGTTAAGGTATTATTTATGTTTGAAGAAAATCCCGTGGAAAATTTAATTTTCCTAGTGACCTCTTTTACAACATTGCTTTGTTTCTCTGTAAATAACCATGGAAGACTATCTTGATGTCCATCGCTATTTGAATTACTCACATTTTTTATTGCATGGTTGGCTTCCTGAATGTCACTACAAATTTTGCCATTTTTTCTTTGTCACTCCTTCCATCTAAGATTATCCATAATGTTTATGTTACATTATTCCCGTTATACATTGTATCAAAAAAATGGGCTATTTGTAGGTTCTCATAGGAGGGAAACTTGCTGAATTGTATAGGGTATGTTTTCATTCCTATTGGAAGCCCATTAATTCCTTGACGACATTTATGAAAAATAAATGAGATTACAACAAAGATACAGTAAACAAAATTTAATACAAATTAAAATTGTAAAACATTAATATATATGATACATACACTAATTTCTTACCTTCACGATTTCTATTATATTCCAACTTCCATATGCGAGGTGTCATTCTTCGTGGTTTTATTCCAGTCTCTTCTTTGAAATTGAAAATATGTTTTTCTATAGTTCGATACTTATGGTCCTTAGGGAGGAAGTGCCTATACTCATCAAACACATCCTTTCCTAAACTTATTGAATGAATACATTTCATCCTAGGACCACATATTGGACATGCAAATTTACCCTTTGTCTACAGGCCTACAATATATGGATTAATGTCAGTATCAGTTATATACCAAGGAATTATTTAAGAAAATGCATGATATTTAAAAAACATATATACTATAAAAGTGCATTATTAAATTATATACCACAAAAATGTGTTATTCCTGGCGTATCATGAATTGTCCATGTAAGTATTCCATGGAATTGAAATTGCTTTTTCCCTATTGGTCTAGAGATGTCGTACATAGTGATGCCATCCCATAACTTCAGTGTCTCGTCGATAAGAGGCTCAATATATACAATCATATCTTTAACTTAGTACTTACCTAATTGATTGAAAGTACACATAATTACAACTTTGTATATATGCATATATAAGAAATTATGCAATGAACAAGACAAATGAAATGTTGCATTCAATTTTTTTTTTGTAAACAAATACCTAGAACAATCATTTTCAACATTGTGTGCTCCCTCTTTATCGACATCCAAGGATGAAGGTTATTGTTTATAAAAAAAATAGGCCACACTTAGTAAATAGACCTAAGCTCACCAAATGGATTGACATCGTCAGCTGCCAATGAAAGCCTAACATTACGAGGTTCTTCTTTAAAAATTGGCCATCTTTATTCGATGTTCCTAAATGCAGAAGCATCTACAGGAATTTGAAGGACACCATATTCACTTATGTCCCATGCATAGTAATACATAAATTGTTCTATGCTTTGTCACTTGAACAATTGTTGAAAATGTGGAATTGTGAGGATACGACGAAGAACCTTGCGAGGCACGTGTTGTGTTGATTGGTTCAAAATCTATTGATTTGACATTGTGGGAATTTCGTTTCCAATGCATATTGTCCATAATATATAACATGATCATTAGGACATGCATCAATATATTTTTAATCCATTCCAATATCTTTCATAATGACAGATAATTCTCGGTATGTGCAAGGTAAAGTATTTGATGATGGTAGGAGAAATTCACCTAACAATCTACAATGCAAAATATAACTAGTTAATGTAAAGAATATTAATATTAAATATTGCATCCTTAATTTACACATTAATTAATAACACTAAGAATAGAGAAACAAAACAAAAATATACCTTTTATGTATATGTGATGAATTATATTACATACCTTAGGATCTGGGTGAGACAAGTGTTTGACAAACCATTCAATACCTTCAAGTTCACCAAAAACAATATAGCATAGAGAAAMTTTTTCCATGAGCCTTCGTAAAAGGGTTGTTGTGACTTCTCAATCAGATGAAATCGTGAATATCATCAAAATTTTCATCCATTGGAAAAAAGGTGTCTTGGATCAATCTATTTATACCATCATTCTGAACTGTACCATTATCAGTGTCATCTTATTCCATAGGACTAACTTGATCTCCAATATTCTCTCTATCTTCCTCATTGTGTACAACGAGATTTCTACTACTATTTGGCACATTCCCAAGGTCACACTTAGGACGCCTTTTATTTATAATTACAATCAATGAAATGATATTGGTGTATGTAACGAATATTGAAATCATAGAAAGATATACTAATACAATCAATACAAAAACATATAATGACTACTAACTTACCAATGGATAATATTCATACCCCCCTTCAACGTGTCCAAACAGTCTACAATGCCTTTCAACTGTTGTTATTAAATGTCTTCTTCTATTGAAGCCCCTGCATTGATTGCAAGGGCACTAACATTTCCTATCACCCTTTGCTTCCAATGCCACAAATAACCTTTGAAGCATTTTATCATTTTCCTCTAGAGTAATTTTTATAACCCTAATTTGCACCAGACATGCTTACTTGGCATCAGGCCATCTCATATTCCTTCTTTGCCAAGCTAGTACTGAACAATCTTCTTAAAAACACCCTTTTTAAAGGCACACGTGCCCTACTCCACTACAACCCGCGTGTACACTCTAGCTGACCCACTACAGCCTACGTGTACATGCTAGCTGACTCACTACAGCTCGCATGTACCTACAAAAACATGAAAAATGGAAAGTTGCTGACAGAACACACAGTGTTGGATAAGTTAACTAAACCTTTCGACCATGCATGGCCAGTCACTCAACCAAATACCTAGCTCCTTCTAGCCTATAAAAGAAGGGGTAGGGGTCCCATTTGAAGGGAGGAAAATCATAGTAAAGAAACTCTACTTGAATTAGCATTCCCCTTGCCTCAACCTTTTGCAACTATTGTGTGAAGAGAAGCATATACATAAGCAATTGGAGCACAGTTGAAGAGGAGCCTAGGACCAGATTCGAGGAGCAGTGTTCGATCTCACTATTGTAAGGTATTCTCATGAGATTAATAAAAGAAGTACTTTTCCCGTCCCGCCATATGAGGTTTTCATTGTTTGAATATTGATTACATGTTGATTAAATCTATAACCCATTAGTTCATAGATCAAATGCATGTGGAGTTCTTCATTTGTATTTTGTGAATGCAGGTCAGCATTGGGAGGAGAGTTGCATTCGAAGAGAGACCAAGCGTGAAAAGGGATCGACATTGAACACGGAAAATAAGGTATGACAACTTGATCTCTTTAACCTTGTATTTGCATATGAATAATGGGGTTTAGGCATGGGATGATGGTAAAAAGTAGGAATCTTTAGGTCATTTCTGCATGCATGATAAAACCCTTAGTGCTAGTTTGTAGGAGGGATTTCCCACCCACAACAGAATTGGCGACCATACTGGGGATCTCTCGGGTTTTTCTGGGGATACTTTTTTGGTAGTTTTAAATTAGTTTCATCACCTTTTTTCCGAGTTTTTGCAAGAGTCTGAGCTAGTAGGGATTCTGGTCTTCCATACCAGTATTCCCTGCTTTTTTTTCTTAGCTTCTTTTTATTTTATGGAAGTCACAGAGGTACACGCGGCCTGTATAAGGCCTGCATGCATGTACCCACGCCCTACCTTCACACAACCCGCGTGCACACACTAGCTGATGAAGTGTCAATCGCGTGTCTGAGTTCATAATTTTGTTTTTAAAGAGGCAATCATCCTCTCCCCTGTTAGAAGTGATCCTTTTCAGGGGTTTTCTGGATCTCATTCTGGTCTCTGTTTTTGCGGTTTGTAGCTTAGGTACCATCTCAGATTGTTTTTGTTCTATGAATTTTTCCTTGATTTTTTTTTCTTTTCTGTCAAAGTAAGTTTTTGAGTCTTCAAGGGACTCTGGTTCTCAATACCAGTAGTCTCTGCCAGTGTTTGATTTCTTGTTTTTTCATTTTCAAAGAATTGCAGAGGTACACATGGCCTGTATAAGGCCTGCATGAGTGTACATGTGCTCTGACCTTACACTGCTCGCGTACACACGCTGGCTATTGAACTGTCAGCAACGTGTCTGTTGAGAAATTTTTTGTTTAAGGAGAGGCAATCATCCTCTTCCTTATCAAGAGTTATACCTCTCAGGGATTGCCTTAATTTAACCTTGGTCTTTGTCATAGCAGTCGACAACCTAAGTCTGATTACAACAATAGCTTTCTTTTTCATTAAAAAGTTTTCCTGAAATTTTTTCTTTCATAGGGTTTTAAGACAAGTGTGAGAGTCTTCTTTAATCAGTTTGTGTGTTATTGTCAGTAATTCTTTGCGATCTAAACTTAGGCCAGAATTTTTCTTGGTCTTTACTTGTCGTCATTTTTCCTTTTTACTTTGAGAGTATTAAATAAAAAAAAAAAAAACTCTTCTATTTCTTGGTTTGGTTAATTAGTTGTTGGTTTGCATTAATAACCAGGAAAAGTTTTTCTTTCATAAGTTCTTGGTTGTTTACTTAGGACAATAAGTAGCTCGTAGTCGAGTGAAATCCTATTTTGAGTTTTTTGTTCAAAGATCTTAGAAAAAAATTAGTTTGAAAAGTTGATTAAAAAAAAAATTGTCAAGAAGAAGTTATTTTGTTTCCATCTTTCTGTGTATCTTTTCTTTCATCTCTTAAAACATCACTAGTTTCACTTTCATAAACTTTGACTTAAGACAAGCCATAAACAATTAAAGATTAATTAAAATCAACTAGACTTTATGTTTGTAGGGTCCACCAACTAGTCTAGGCTAGAGCCTTGATTTAGGTTGGAGAGGAAACTCGTCAAGGCTGCAAAACATACATAAGAGTCTGTGTTAGGGAGTGTTAAAATT
>SNQJ01S0027769.1:114465-134713 GCA_010110895.2 Picea sitchensis
CAAGCAGTCATCCGAAATGAAAGGAACCTAATGCATACATAAGAAGGTTATAATGATCAAATATGACACATACCATGATATCTCGAACCAATTACCTCATGGAGCAAGAGTCCTCTCCGATGCAAGCCCAGGCCGGTAGTGGTGGAAGCTGGTACTGCTGACAGGACAAAGCTGGCTGAGAAGAAGAAAGATGGGCCCTCGAGGGCCATGCTCAAGTCGCTCCTGCTCTCGATACTCCATGTCTAGGACCATGTGGGCCTCGAGACATGATCTCCTAGTTATCCCTAGATATCGGGGATAACAGGTTCAATCTTATTGTAGGCACACAACGCACGCTAAGGCACTAGCGCATCAACTCCTAGGCAACCAAGTCCACCAAGTTGTGGGTAACTTAGCTTTGAGTAATTTGTGCATATTGCAATCTAATAACTAAAAAAATATGGTTGGTCGACCCAATTCAAAACACTCTAGGGCATGCCAAAACACTATTGCTACGGTTGCCATTGCTTACTAAGGTCAATTTGAGTCCACATTGATTATTGTTTCAACGCCAAAACTGACAAGATAAAAATCCTTGTGAATCCTAACAAGCACATGTAGTGAAATAACCACTCGTCGTGTTGAGAGAGTTGAATAAGGAAAGCTAAATAACAAGCTTGTTAATGCTCAACAAATATCGTTATAGCAATATCAAGCCTTGGTTCCACAATCCAGCAATTTCAATCAACACATGATGGCCACTAACAGAGCAAGTTGAACACAAAAATTCCCGTAGTTGTACATGATGCTAGTGAAGTGATTCTTTTGTTTTTTTTTGTTTTTTTTGTTTTTTGAAAATATGTGGAAGTTGAAAAATGCTTGAAAAGACAAGTCAAGCTAGGGAAACACAATTAATAATCTTGCAAATATGCATAAAGGAAGATTTATTGAAATGGATTTAATGATGTACAATAGAGTGGAGATTGTAACTATGATGTGCATAAAAGATACAATAGTCGGAGGAAACTATTCAAGTTAAATGGAGTGAATGTTTGACTTCATAATAATGAAAGACTCTTAAACACATAAATATGTAAGTAGTGAAGGAAAAAATACGGCTACACTAATATAGATGTGTCACCTACACAATGAAGATGGAGATCGAGAATCCTAACTTAAGGGTTACCTAAAAATGTCAAGAACGACCATTGGAATGTGAATTTGTCTTAATTTAAGCAAGATCATCACTCTAATACTACTTGTAGTGAACCTAGGTGCACCAATTAACCATCCAATCAAAAAATTTCAATGCGATATGAAGACAGAAGATGAATTACACTTTCAATGATGTGACACGAGAATGGAAGAAGATTGTACTAGATTGTTGRGCCCTATTCGAGATAAGGTGGTTCTCCATGCCACTTTGAGGGGGAATCTTCCAATACAATGCCAAAGCACTTCAAGATGCAACTCATGATGAGTTCCCTCCATATTTATGGGCTTATGAACCTAACCTAATMTACCTACCTAATTGACCTAATTTAATAATTATGGCCTCATCACATAATTAACACACACCACACCTACCTAATTGGCCTTATTTAATGATTATGGCCTCATTACATAATTACTAGCACACAATATACCTACCACGTTGGCCTTAATTAATGACTATGGCGTCATTATAAAATTAGCACTCACCTAATCTTATTTTAATATTTAATGCCATAGGCCTTATTACATAATTAATCACATCTACCATAAAGTGAACCTTTACTAAAGTCTTAGACCTTAATACATTAATAGAACAGGCTAAAAGACTCCCTAAGAAGAAATTAGCTAAAAGATTCCGGGAGAAGTAATTACAAAAAAGCTTTGTTGGATGAACATATGATCAAAACTGAAAATTTAAAAGCAATACAAACGGACGATATTATGTTCAATGTTTTGCCAGACAAAGTGTAACTTGAACATAATAGATACAAAGGAAGCAGAATCGAAAAACACCCACGTGACTTTTGAATAGAATAAACAGTACATACTCTGACAGTGGCAGGCTCCCTCAGGCAAAAAGAAAAAAATGAAAGTAAGAAGGTGATATTTCAAGTCCCTTCTTACCTACCATCTAATGCACTAGCAGATGTCCCTTCTTCGGACACAAACAAGAAAGAGGGTGATATTTCAAGCCCACTATTGTGCTTCTTTTGTGCTGATTTCTCGGCTCTGCGTATTTTCTTTGCCTCTTTCTGTCGCTGTTTCTTCTCTGAAAACATAAAATTAAAATTTAACAAACTTGAAGAAGACTGTCTAACTTGCAGCATAACCAAATTGGCCACTAATTTAGTCTTTATAATATAAACTGAAGCGCAGCAAGAATAACTTGCATATGAAATGGATGGAAAGTCAAAGTTCCTTTTGATTGTGATCCCATTTGTGCTTACTGTAATGACTGCAGTGCAAGAAAATATTCTATACATAATTGGAATGCCGTTGAAGAACAGGAACAAGCACGGAAAAGTATAGGAAATTAACATTATTTTTTAAAAATATCTCACTTTCTTGTCTTCTGGCCTCAGATTTAGCAAAAAAATCCATCCACTCGTCTGTTAAAACAAATATGGGCTCATCCTCTTCATCCTCTTGCTCATATGCATCTTCCACTGCTCTGGATGCATGACAAGAGACGAAATAGTATGACACTTCATGCTAGACCATGCGTCGGAAATTTTTGAAAAACAAAAAATGAAAGATTAAAACAGTATAGCCAACACACCTATCTTGCAAGTCCT
This sequence comes from Picea sitchensis, assembly GCA_010110895.2. Lineage (NCBI taxonomy): Eukaryota > Viridiplantae > Streptophyta > Pinopsida > Pinales > Pinaceae > Picea > Picea sitchensis. Next base: position 117,234 of record SNQJ01S0027769.1, read on the forward strand.
CAGAATCTCCATTTCCATGCCAATTTTCCGCTGTAGTACCAATCACAGAGGCTGTCGGTGTACCCCCTAGATTTCTCGGCGACGAGCCTACTCTATTCAACTCAGGTTCAACATAGCTAGAATTTGAAGGGTGTACAATATGCATGGAGGAGAAGGGAGCCACAGGTCCAGCCATAGGATACATCAGTGGTGGGGGGTGCCAGCAACCATGTACTCTACAGGGCAAGAAATGATGATAGGGGCAAATGGGTGGACGGAAAGCAGACGAGTGCGTAGTTGGTCTCATTTGTGGATGAACAAAAGGATACTGAACATGAGGCCATTGGCCTGTTAGTGGGTTAGCATTGTTATCTATCTCTTGTTTAGCTGGTGACTCGCATGAAGAATTCGATGGGGTTGAAGACCCATTTGAGAGGTTTCTAAAAGAGAATTGTTCGGTACTTTTAAGGTCCTCTGGAGTTGTTTGGGGTATTGCTGAATTTGCAAAGGCAATCTCCTTGTTTTGCCCCGAACTTGCTAAACTACTGGTAATGGAGGGTGGTCCATAAGTTTTAAGGCAATTGGGACACCTGGGAGGGGTTTGAATTGGGGCATGAGAATGCGTTAATGGCGGACAGAACCAGTAATGAGGAGGGCGACTATGAAATGGGTTTTGATCAAATGGCGGTCTGTATATACAAACAGAGTGAGAAGTCGATTGTACCTGCGGAATTGGTGCTGCGTTTGTTTCACAAAAGATATTGGATTCCATGTGAGGGATTCAGCCCTGCTTCTGCAATAACAGATACTTCTCCAGCTTCTATGCAGTAGGGACTTGAAATTTGTTTTCAAGTGAAACTCCGACAAACAAGAAGACCTACAAATCGTCTTCCAGCTTTTAGTTGCTCGTGTTCTGCCTTTGGCTTCCAAGAGAGCACACGGAGAGTTTCTGTTTTGAAGTCTATTATATTGCATATAGCTGTGGATTTCGCATTCGAGTGTAAACTTTATTTTAAATTATTTTGGTGAAATGGCAAATAAGCATGAGTTTTTTTTAAGAATAAAATGTCTTTAAGTTTTTTATATTTTTTTTAAGGAATAAAATGGTTTTATTGTGGGATTCATTGGAGTGGCTTCTACTATAAACTTCTTTGAGCTCGTACGTTGGTATTAATTAGGTAATTTATGAGGGTTTAGATATCCGAAAACCACCTATGAAGGTTTCATATTTGGTTTATAGGTGTTCGAAGTGGATGAGGTCCTAGGAAATTTTTGGTTTAAATTTATTGGTACTTTTATCATGAATATTGATAAAAAGTACATAGAAATTGAGCACCTTACCAATAAGATAATGTTTTGTTTTGTTTTTTACCATGGGGAATCGATAACTCGTCGAGATTACTTTGACAGGACCTAGGGTCAAATTTGTCGGCTACCACTATAACCTCAAGAGTATATTCAACAGCATGTAAGCCAGATATACCAATAACTTGTGACTCAACAAGGGCCGAGACGTCTCGACTTCCACCGGAGTGGAAATCTATCCCAATGATCACCTACCCTTCGAGTCTTATCACAACGGGCCAATGTCTCGATGGGGTTTGATCCCTGGTGGGTTCAGTGAAAATCATTGTCTCCCACCAATAGGCCCCCACGTCCTTGACTACCAATAAGGTAATGTTATGAGAGGTCCATTGGATGTAGCTTGGGTGGTTGGGAGGAATGATTGTTACCCTCCCCACCCAGGTTCAATTCCTTGTGAGTGACATGGTGTGCCCTTAAATGGGTTTATAAGATGCTCTTGTTGTTGAGCCCCGAATATTCCGAAAATACTCAGTCTTCCTATGTTCTCTCAAGAATTTTTTTAGGGGGGGGTTCAGTGGACGTAGCGACCAACGATATCTAGTGTCATGAACTACATGAAAAAAAAAAAGATAATGTTGCAAGACATTAATTCAAAGCACCTTGCTCTATCATTGAATTCTGATCAAAATGAACAACAAAATCACACATAATTAATGGAAAGGTTAAAAGAATTGAATAAAATTATTATTAGCAAAGATGAAGAAATTGTGCAAAATCGAATAGAATTGGAGAAGCTAGATACAAAAATTCATAAATTTCAACAACAAATTAGTAATATAAAAAGCATTCATAAAAAAGAGTCTAAAAATATCAATAAAGAACTATTGTCTAGAGATGAAGAAATTTTTCATTTGAGAAATCATAATAAAAGTCTACTTGTAGATATGAAGAAATTGAAGAATAAGAGTAAGGCACAACAAGAAACCCAAACCATGGATAAGGGCACTGGCACCGACTTGATCGACATGGAAAAACCTAATGTTCTTAACAATGAAGTTGTATTAGTGTAAGTGTTCCCAGAAGTCGATCTCAACAAACAATTATATGGTAAAGCAACATCCACTGATTTAGTTGAAGTTAACATACCGTTGATTGCCACTAATAAAGTCATAGGTTAGTCGAAGGATGGTGTGGCACCAATAAATACAAAAAAAACAGATATCGTCATGATGACTCGAGTAAATCATGACAAGACTAAACCATACATTAAAAAAGATAAAATTCCTAGGCATCCAAAGATATATGTGCCCTGAAGTCAACAAAGAAAAACATATCCATAATCTTATCATCAAAGAGTTCCAGAAAAAATCCACCTTGGATGGATTGATTATTTTTCGATGTGTCAATATTCGAGACTTTGATTGTCATATCGTCTTGTTTCTTCAACTTTATCTAATCAATAGCAATTATAAAAGAATGTCATTCTATCATAAGAGTTTCTCATTCCCTATGCTTTGAGGACAAAGAATTTTTAAGGGGGGAGACTTGTAATATACCTAAAGTATATTACATTTCTTACCATGTAATAATATGTTATAGGTTTGTTATTATGTAAATAGACATTATAATGTAAATGATAAGTATATCATAAGTCATGACCTTTCGTCTATGATAAGTCATGACCTTTTCCAATGACATGACTTATAATTCCCACGTGTATTTATATACATGTATTGTATCTTATATGATGTCAAGACAATATGTAAAATGGATAATAAATAAAATATTATTTATTATGGATATATGGAATTATGTTATTTATTCATGATGTTCTCATGAAGTGGACCACCAAATCCACTTCAGGGGATGTCTACTGTAATGCTTTTGACAATCAGACAAAGCACACGTTGTCGCGATAGACTTGGAGACATTACCGATCAATGAAGTTGGCTAAGAGTGTGTTCGGAAAAATAAGACGGTGTGGCGATCATCTTATATTGGTAGCAAGTAGGAGTACTTTGGGGCATGACTTGGACATGCAGACCTAAAGAGACTTGCGGCCTCACTTGTGGTAGACGCTACATGGGTTGGATGAGGTTGGGTAAAGCAAGGACGAGGTTGACTTGAGCCATGAGAGAGTTAGGGGTGATCGAAACAAATGGTACAACGTTTCAAGCATGGGAGTGGACGCATATGTGTGTGTGTGTGTAATAATAATAATAACAATAATCTAATTTTAAGGTCACGACCAAGCCAGACACCAAATTGGTGTATGAGAGCCCCTTGTTTGTGGGACAAGGAACACCCTTCGCACAACAATTTGATTGTTAAAGTGTACGAAGGTGTGCATACCCTACCCCCCTCTGGATTTTAACTTGTGACCTCCTAGGAGGAAACACATGTCTAGATGGCAAGACATACGAGCTAGAACACAACAACTTGATTGGACAACACACAACAACGAGTCACATAAGTCGAACCAAAGGTCAAGTTAACTGTGCACAACAGAGACGCAGACTCGGTTGCGACAGAGCAAGGAGGTTGTAGGCAAGTCGAGAGGTGACTTGGCCAACTCTTGTAAACGTATGTAATGAGCCTTGTGCTCCCCTTCTTGTAAAGCATTGTATTGTACTGTGACACATCTTGTATAAGAAATATTGTATGGGTATTAGGCACAGTTGGTGTCGCCCAAACTATTCACTGTGTCATTCTGTATACGTGTTGCATGTTCTATGTTTCTTGGATGTTTAAGTACATTAACTATTAATTGTTAAGTGTAAGTGATTGTTATTGTTGTGAAGCAAGGACATGGTTGGGTGTGCACCTTGGCGGCCAAGTAGAGGAGTTGAGTGTGTGACTCGACTCACCTATAGCTCAAGGATGAGTCACGGGCGCACCCTAAGTGAAGAGGCATAGTCTGAGCATAGTAGGACATGGGTTGGTCGCACCACAATATCTGAGACGTTGCGATGTCACACGACCAAGAGATGACAGAACTTTATGTTTCAAGCACGACTCTCATGTCAGTGACACCTACCTTCTAGTCTCATCCCATGAGATTAAGATTATTGATATGGCAAAGTAGTAATATTATCGATAAGAATCCCATGTTCAAGAGGGTAAACTATAAACTTGGGGTAGTATTTGGTTTGGTGTATGGGATTAAAGTTAGATGTTATTAGTAAGTATATGCCTTCATTAGAAGTAGTATCAATAATGATCATAAGATGTATTGACTTTCTCGTTGATATTATCTGGGCTAAAAACTGCTTTTTAGACTTAGAGTAAGATCTAAAACTCTTTTTTAATGGATAAAAGCTCATCTTCCTTAGACATAAGGAAAGAGGTTAACAATCCAAGACCTAAAGGCATCTAGGAGGAGTAAAATTTTCTCCTCTTATGAACCATCGACGAGTTATTTTAAGTGACATAGTTTTCTTTTAATTGCGGTGATGAGTCAATCTGCATTCTCGAATAAGAACAAGAATGATAATTCTCTTCATTAATGATTAATCAGTAAGTATGACAAGTTTTACTACCTTATATATATATATATATATATATATATATATATATATCTTCTATATATATATATATATATATATATATATATATATACTCTTCTCTATATATATATATATATATTCTTTAATTCATTGTTGATGAGTCAATGCTGCATTCTCAAATAGCAACAAATAATAATTCTCTTCATTAATGATTAATCGATGAAATTATGACAAGTTTTACTACCTTATATATATATATATATATATATATATATATATATATATATATATATATATATATATAGTTTCATGTAATTTGGTAGGACACTATGTAAAATTTGTTCCGTGCGTGGTAAATTAATGGGTTTTTATGGACAATTCTAGTTAGTGTTGACTTTCCAAGCTAATAAATTCATTTTTTTATAAACACATGAAATTAAAAGACACATGCCTCAAATCTAATCCTTGTTAGGTGTTGAGCCACATTTTTATGAACATTGTTTTATTTCAAAAGTAATTAGGCCACGTGTTTATGAGCATTGCTTTATCTCGAAAATGATTAAGTTGCTTTGCCTTCGACGTGGTCTAACTTAACACTTGGTGAGTGTAACATCCTCATTATAATCCCGAGTTTGATTAATGTTTATGTAGATATAATGCATGGCTATGACCAAAGCGATGTAATATGTGACCTATATTTCAATGTTTTAATAATAAAATATGATGCCATTACTAAGTGGACATGGACAAGAGATGGGGAGTTGAATTATAAACTAATGTTTTATGACATTATTATAGTTCTTTTGCATTTCAATAGATAAGAGCATAGTAAGAACAAGATCGAGAAATACACATTCACAAGACACAACATTTATCTGGGAAACCCTCGAGAACAACCGACTAAAAACTTCCTTATCATACATGACATACAATGTTCAGAGATAACTCAAACCAATAGAGATAGTCCTCCCCAAGAGATCATGCTCTTCTTCTCCTCTCTCAACTTCATGAGTACAACTTGCCTCACTTAAGAGAATGAGCAAGTGAGTTGTGTGTTAAAGTGGGGCACTAGCCTCTTATTTATACAATTATGGCACGTGTGGAGGTGTTTTTTCACTTGTAGGGCCGACTTCTCACTCTGTGCGGGTAAACCCACCTTTAATTAGTCTGGGTCTTCCATAATAAGCTGTTGGGGCCGACTTCTTGTGCACTTTGTAATTGTCAGATGACCAATCCATAAAGGGGATTTGGTCATATACAATGCCGACATGATTAATCCTCAATGGGATTAATCAATAACAACAATAATAATAATGACATGATTAATGCACTTATTAGAGTTTAATCCAATAACAAAATAATAATAAGAATGCTCTTCTTGATTTACATTATTTCAACACTCCCCTTAACAAGAGATTATTCTTCATCTGACATCGGTGAGAAAGTGCATCATCCCGGTGGCATCTAGAGGACGATGCTCGTCAATATCATCTTGAACCATTGTCTAGCACATTTCACGAGTCATGGAAGTTTTCTTCATCAAGCATCATCATTCTCCAAAGAATGTTATCATCATCTGCAACAAATATATATATACCTCATCACAGCACTAGGATGGCACATCACAACACTAGGTTGGTACATCCATTACTACACTAGCTCAATGTCCGTAGTTAATTGCTTCGATGTCAGTCACATCTTGCTAGATCTAACAACTAGGTGAGAAGCAGAAGTAATATCATCATCTCGCTTCGTCTAACAACTAGGTCGAGCGAGGGAATCACAACATCATGCTTCGTCTAACAACTGGAATTCGAAGCATGACTCATCTTCTTACATCTAACAACTGGATTGAAGCAAGGAACACATCAACATCTCGCTTCGTCTAACTAGCGAGAATTGAAGCGAGGAATCATCGACGCGTTATGCTTCGTCTAACAATTAAAATTGAAGCATAACTCATCTTGCTTTTCGATCTAACAGCAGTCGGAAAAACAGGAACTGCGTCATGATTCGTCTAACAGCGAGTCGAAGCATGACTCATCTTGCTTCGATCTAACAACTGGAGTGGAAGCAAGGAATCACGACATTATGGCACAAGTCTAACAACTTGGTTAGAAGCATAACTCATCTTCCTTTTCGTCTAACAATTCGGGAATGGGGATCACCTGACATCATGCTTCGTCTATGGCGAGGTCAGGAAGCATGACTCATCTTGCTTCGATCTAACGGTAAGGTGAGAAGCAAGGAATATATATACTTCCCCTTTCAAGGAAGGTCCTTCGGACAATACCAAGCTTATCTTTCGAAGTGTTCAAGCTTTACCACGAGATAGAGGCTTAGTCATCACATCAACTACCTGTTCATCCTTGTTAATGTACTGGAGCTTCAGGCTCCTCTATGTACCATGTCGCGGATGAAATGATGGCGGATCTCTATGTGCTTCAACACGATAAAGTGGAACACATGATTCTCTGTCATTTTATCACGGCTTTGATTGTCACATAGAATCGCGGTTTATCTCTCATCTCCAAATCAAATAGGCACATCGGCCAACTTTCAAAATCCATATAGCTTGAAGCTAGCATAACATGCGGCTTAATGTACTCTGCTTGGATTTGTCTTTGAGAGCAATAATGAATTACTTCCTACTCGCCCGCGGATCATAGGCGATCTGGCGAAACAACAATGGAAGTGCTTTTAACGTCGATAGCAGCTTCCTTGTCTGCATCGATATATCCACTTTCGATTAATGATCATGATCTCCATCATAGTTGAGACCATAATCCCTTTGTACCTTTAAGGTACCTCATCACATGTTTTGCGGCCACTAAATGAACTGCGTGCAGGCTCTACCGGCCCGACTCAAAGTGTTCACTACAAAACAAATAATACGGTCTAGTGTTAAGTCGGTACATCCGGCGATCCAATAATCTATAAATATAGTGGCATCTATCAAATCACGGCGAAGTATCGACCAACAACTGACTTAAGCTTCCATGGGTGTATTCATGGACTTGCATTCTAGCATGTGAATCTCTTTAAGATTTCAATAGTGTACTTCCCCAGTTAAGGAAGATTCTTCACGGACTCTGCCATCACCTCCAAGACCTAAGAAGTAATGCATTAGGTAAAATTATTTCATTTCAAATTCAGCGGCAGTCTGTTTGCATTCAGCGATGATTTTCTTCTCCAGTTAAGAATGATCATACACATCGGTAATAGTAATGCGGTTCATTCTCCATGATCTTGAAGTAAGGATTTGAATGCTTTACTCTTGGTAAAGCCCAAGCTCATCAAGAAAGCTGTCTATATGGCCATACCAAGCTCGGGAGCTTGCTTCAAATCCGTATAAGGCTTTTCTTCAATCGATGAACCATGAGACTTCTTGTCTTCAACCTCAAATCCTTGGGGTTGCTCTATATACACTTCCTCTTCAATGATACCCATTGAGAAAAGTTGTCTTCATCCATGCAGTGCGGCTTCCATTTCATCTTGGCGACAAGAGTTATAATGGTTTTGATCGAAGTGTATCTGGCTACATTAGTGAATGTCTCTTCATAGTCTATTCCTTCCTTTTGGGAAAAGCCATTGGCGACAAATCTTGCTTTATATTTCTCAATACTTCCATCGGCAACATGTTTTATCTTGAAGAGCCATTTGATGATACCCACATCACTACTTTTTTGGTTTGGGAACAATTTCCCATACATCATTCTTTATTATGGATTGGTATTCCTGCGATAATGGCATCGGCCCATTCCTTCTTGTGGATGGACTCTTCAAAACATGCGGGTTCCTCATCAAGTAAATTGCACACCAAAGCCATTCTCAAGTTACACTGTCTCTTCTTCTGTCTTGTGGTTCCTTCGGAACACCATGCTTCTCCATCTCGAATAAGCTCTCTTGCCAAGCAAGCTTTTCTTTTATGGGAGAAGGTCATTTGAGAGGTTCTTGAACACGTGATATCATGATATTCATGGTCTCCTCATTAGGAAGCTATGACTTCCTTCACGGATTCTGCTGACTCTTGGGAACTTCCCTCACGGATTGTAATAGATCACGGGATTCTGAGTTCCTCTTCATATACTTCTTCAATTTGGAATCTTCGATTTCTTAAGTGCAACTTCTTCATCAAAGGTCCGTCCTGGTGATTTCAATATGGTGGTGACCAGGTATGTAGATACGAAGGCCTTGGATACCTCATAGTATCCTGATATTCCCTTCTTTCGAGACTCGGCTTGTTTCTTTTCTCTTTTGGTATGGATAAACCTTTGGACAACCAAATATTTTGAGATGGCTTCTGTTCTTTCGGTGAACATCTCTTCTGATGTCGTGTTAAGTGCATTATGGAACTGTCGGTTTTGCACATAAACATCTGTCATTCAGCATACGCCCATAAGCACATAGGAAGATGTGATCTTCGGCTTCGGCATGGTTACGTTCTTCTGTTCAGCTACACCACTTTTTGTGGAAGATCTTGATCCCAACATCTTTGCGAATATTCACGAATTCTTTTTGAGGTATATTTTCCTCCGGTACGACTTTGAGTATCTTAATCTTCCTTACGGGGTTCTCTTATCAGGCTTTGAATTCCTTGATCTAGTTGAATACTTCAAGTATATCGAGTCTTTTACAAGAATAATCATTAATGAATGATGATACATAGTATACATACCCATTATTGGAGGATGACATTGGGCCACATACATATGAATGAATGAGTTCTAGGACTCATACGCCTTTTGTCCCTCTTGACCGGGTTCTTGGCGTTCTTCCTTGTGCATCCATGCGTAGCTTCATGGTCACCTTTGAGTTAAGTAAACTGTGACAACTTTGCATATGTATGAAGTAGCCTTGTAGTTGATGTGAGCTAATCTTCTAGAGTTCACATGGATTCTTCAATAAGCGTGAGTCATGGCAGCTTACAGTGACCACCTTCTTCTTTCAGCGATGATTGCTTCATTTCATGATTTATCCTTTAGCATGTTGCCTTCTACAACCTTAGTTATAGCTTCCTCATGTGACTGGAGCAAGGTCAACAAAAAACAACAAGAATAATATCCTTCTTGATAATATAAAGCAATAACAAGAACATTCATCACGGTAGCTCCTTTAGGGCTTATTACTTATAATTTAGCAAAGATTAAAGGTAAAGAATACAATCACGAGAAATGGAGTCAACACTCTCTTAGTGTTGTGACCAAAGCATTCTTCCATGACAATGCAGAAACTAACACACGAGGTTTAGCCTAGAGGAGGTGTTAATCTCTCTCTCTCTCTCTCTCTCTCTCTCTCTCTCTCTCTCTCTCTCTATCCCGGGTTATTCTCACATGTTATCAAGTATAATACTTTACTGTGATTGTTATCTCAACTAAAGTTATTAACTTTTCATGTGTACCTTTGAATCTTGATTAATCAAGCTGGGCCTTGTCCTTAAAGTGAGTGCTTGCTTTTCTTCGGGTCTCCTTCACTCAAGTGACAAGTGCTTTCTTCAACGTATCTTGTTGTGCAAGACAATATGTTATCTTGATAAAGGATTGGGATTCAGGATAAGCTCTATGATCAACTTTAATCCTCCTAATGATTTGATCATAGCTTCAACATGCAACATTGATCAAAGATAATTTCATAACAAATAGATGCATATTAGAATAATCACACAGGTTGCATCATTCCTCTGAATGTGTTGGATCTTGAGATCCTTGGATCTATGGCAAAAGGTCCGCTTCTCCTACAAATACTCTTTAGGGTTTAACCATTAACCATATGTGAGTACATACTCGGATAACATTTGTAGGTAGCGGCTCCATCACAGTAGCGGTAATCATTAATAAAAACTTCAAGAGTGATTGCAACTAGTTACTGCTGACTCTGGCTACTGCTTTACCAGCAGTCTTGCAAGTACTGGCTGGTTACGGTACATGGCCTGTACAACTTAGGGTTTATGAAACCCTAATTTCAAACTCGATTTTGACATTACGATCCACACGGGATAGATGCTGTATTTGGTGAGAGTTAGTTAGATGCTGATCAGTTGAAAATTCAACTTTTAACCCTTCAAATCTGATCTGATTTATGGGTAGTGTACGGTATACAATTTTCTGGTTTTACAGTACTTTGTGAAACTAGGGTTTCCACTTTAGGAAGATATAATACTTGAAAAGTGTCTAAGTGCCAAAATGATCCTTGAGGGGAGGGCGCACTTTTCTAGGAGTTGAAGTGAAAATATTCACTTTTGCAAACCTCTAATTTTTTGGAGTGTGATAGCAGTGGCGTCTTTCCTCTTGCAAATTGTGCTTCCTTGAGGAGTTGGCTCGATACCATGTTAATGTTTATGCCATTTTATAGTTCTTTGAATTTCAATAAGATAAGAGCATAGTAAGAACAAGAATCGAAATACACATTCTGGGAACACAACATTTATCTGAGGAAACCCTCTGGGGGAAGAAAAACCCAACAAAACTTTCCCTTATCATAAGTAAACTATGCACAATGTTTAAGAGATAAGTCAAACCAATACGGATAGTCCTCCCAAAGAGATGCACCATAATATACTAGCTCTCTCCAACTTGTAAGTGCGGCTTGCCTCATAAGAGAATGAGCAAGTGGAGTTGTGTGTTAAGTGAGGCACTAGCCTCTTATTTATATCAAAGCGACGCGATGTGAAAAGGTCTGGTGGCTGGGCCGACCTCTCACTGGGTGGGTAAACCCACCTTTAATTAGTCTGGGTCTTCCATAATAATAGCTTGTTGGGGCCGACTTCTTGTGCTGCACTTTGTAATTGTCCAGGTGACCAATCCATAATAGGGGATTTGGTCATATACAATTACCAACATGATTAATCTCAATGGGGATTAATCCAATAACAATAATAATAATAATGACATGATTAATGCAGCAATGGGGATTTCAATAACAATAATAATAATAATGACATGATTAATCTGCAATGGGGATTTAATCCAATAACAAAATAATAATAAGAATGCTCTTCGCAGTTACATTATTTCAACAAATTAATCCACAAGAGAGGGGAATATCTAGGATAATGTCCAACAAAGGTCTAAGGGGGGAACTACCCATGTTTATGAATTTAACTCGTTTTCCTAATTCTGTTATTGTATATGAACCTTCCCATTTCTGATTGAGTGTTTCCAAAGCCAATCATTGAATACATGTAAGAGGATGGGTGTCAGTGGTCACATCTCGAAGTTATTGGGCACATGGGGGTTGAGTACAATCAACTTGGGGAAGAGTGTGAGTGAAGAAAGGCAAACAAAAGAGAGGAATTGTGTATGGGTTAAGAGAAGGAACAACAGTTCGAGCAATTTGGCAGTAAGTCAAGTTTGTGGATGGAAGGGGGGCAAAGAGAGGAAAAGAGAGCTTGGAGTTGGTGTGGCCATAAGAGGGCGAATTTTAGAGTGTAATTGGAGCGAATTGGAGCTGGAGAACTAAAGAGCCCGGTTATCAAGACAGAAAAGTGAACTCGTGCATGAGTTGCATTGAAACAACAAGTGGTTGATGTTGGTTTGTTGGTAGTTTTCCTAGCAGCAATTTCCCTTGAATTCCCAGCTGAGAGATTCCTAGCTACCTGTGCCAGGGAGAGCCTGATAAACGAATGGCACATTCCTTGGGTTATCCCTAATAAATGGATGATACATCCCTTGGGTTAACCCTGATAAACGGATGGTTCATACCTTGGGTTATCCCTGATAAACGGATGGTACATCCCTTGGGTTATCCTTGATAAACAAATGGTGCATTCCTTGGGTTGGACAGGTCAAGAGGAAGAGAGTTGGTGGAAATTTTGGGATAGTTGTACGAGAATATCAGTTGGGTTGAGAAATCTATGAGCTATGAGTGGACTATGAGAGTCCACCCTATTTTGTGGATTGCTAGTCTCAGCTCGGGGGTGACTGGTTGTTGAAATTTGGAACAATTAGTCTACAATTGGGTGGAACGTCCATCCCAAGCAGTTGGTTGCACGATTCTTGTTTAAGATAAGTGTTTAATCTTGTACTGAATTATTTACATGCGTTATTGTTGTGCATGAACTTCGTGTGAATGATAATGACTTATATGTTGTTGTAATGAACGATTTAGTTGTATTTCCTGTTGATTATTAGCATGCTTCAGATGCATATGTTTTATGGCTATTGTTGTAGCTAAATTTGTTATAAATTGTAACTGTAGGCTATGGGAAAATGGATAAAAACAAAAGAATGGCTTTAATTAGCAGAAGTTTCATGTTATGTGTATTATGCACGTATTGTTGCCTATTTGGAGGCTAGGTATGTTACTAAAATGGTATCAGAGCTGATAAAGATAAATTTTTAGTTGATGTGGCCCAACCATGGTGGTTGGGTACATTACAAAGTGGTATCAGAGCCCAGTTTTTCAACATTGAGAGTGCATGGGCCATTTAGAAGAGCACAAAAGTGAAATTACAGAGTTGGCAAGTGAACTGTCTGACAGAGGGAGAGTTCGTTTGACAAAATGTTTACGGTGTTCTGTGGTGAAATTGGATGAAATTGAGCACAAGCCCCAAGTTCCTACAACTAAATAATGGAAAATTTTGAATTGAAAGAGTCGAATTTGAAAAGAAAAGAACAAATGTTTATGTACATGGCTTGATTTGGTTGTATTGAACTTATTCATAGAGCTATTGACGACCCAAGAAGGAATTTCATTTTTGGGTGAATTTGAGCGTTTTTTATTTTTTATTTTTTATTTTGGAAAATAGGCGAAATTGGAAAAATTTCGTTATTTTTTCGTACACTGATGTCGCATGACGTGGGGGGGGGGGGACATGTCAGCTGACGTGGCGACATGTGACGTGTACTGCCATGGTGGCAGGGAGTTAGAAAAATGACTAAGTGTTGGGACTTATTATGATTCTGTGAATCTGTGAGTCCGTAAAGTTAGAAAAATGGCTTAATGTTGGTACTTATTATGAGTCCGTGAGTCTGCGAGTCCGCAAAGGTAAAAAAGGCTAAGTGTTGGACTTATTATGAGTCTGTGAGTCCATGAGTCTGTGAGTGTGCGAGTCCACAAAGTTAGAAAAATGGTTAAGTGTTGGACATATTATTAGTCTGCGAGTCCACGAATCCGCAAAGTTAGAAAATAATCTAAGTGTGGAGACTTTTCAGACAGACTTATAAAAGGAAGAATTATGCTTTCGTGAGTTCGCAAGTCCATGAGTCTGTGAGTCTGAATAGATGGAAAAATAATCTAAGTATTGCGACTTTTCAGATGGACTTATGATCACTTCTCTTAGGTGATATCTTTCTTCGTCATAGAGCACCCTCTTGTGTGCACTAGGGTTTATGGTGTGAAGGTTCTTCTCTTGGCAATATAGTGAAGGGTTGTTGGGTTTTTCCCTTGATTGAGAAGGGTTTTCCCAGCATAATTTTTGGTGTCTTATGCATGGTTATTCTTCTTGTGATCTTGGTTTACTGCAGCTATTGTATTGTTGTTGCATTGTTTATGGTTCAAGTTCATGCTAAAACAAATATAAAATACATGTGCTTGAGCTAGCATTTAAAATTCAACATGGTATCAGAGGAATGTTCTTGAAGATTACCTATTGCACAGTCAATGAAGGCAGTTTGTGGAATTTTAAGGGCTGCTAAACCCCTGTCGTTGGTATAAGGAAAGGGTCGAACCTTTTCTGGTGAAGTTTAAGACTGGTCGCAAGCCTATTAGCCTTGGTCGAGCCTTGATTAGGGTCTCAAAACATAGACCACAACATGGAGAAGCCCCTCTAGGGCAGCTAGAAGAAGCTCTAACTGCAGACAAAATTCCAGACCAATTTTTTTTGGCAAACCTAAGGCTATGACAAGAAGTAAATTTGAGGCAGTCTTATGGTGTTTTTGAGACAGTCTCTATGGTGGATCTAAGGCAGCTCTGTGGCAGGTCTGAGGCTAGTTTCAGGCCAAATCTGAAGTGAACTCCAGGCTTGTTATAAGGCACATTTCTTGACAAAGATAAGGTGGTTGTTCTGAAGCAGTTTTGTAATAATTTTGAAGCAGTTTGTGTGGTGAATCTACAAGTATAACAAAGCAAACAAAGGCAGATATGAGATCTTCTGCAAGCCAAATTTTCCGAGGCAATGAGGAATGCTTCATGCAAAATTTGAGGGTGAAGTTTGGAGCCATCTTTTGCATAACCAAGCGAATATTGAGGAGCAGTTAGGCTAAACTTGAGATTCATCTTGGGCACAAGTTTTAGTCTTGCTACATGATCCAGGATCTTTTCATCAATGTGACTTATTAAAGAATTGCATTAAATGAGCATAAACTGAAATGCACCATAAAGAAGGAAAGCTCAATGATAAAGAGACATAACCATCATATCTTAACACAAAAACTTGATAACAGAGTTCGTCCCCGGTGGACTACGTCCCTGGGTCCTGCTCTCAAATGGGTAGGCCTTTTTATTAACTCAGTAAAGAATTTGGCAAAATACATAAGTATACCTCATTATGGAGTTAATCTGCAAAAGCTTTGCTAAGATCAGAAAACAAATAACACCATTGAATTCGTGGCATCGAATGACCCAAATACGGTTGTCTCCACGCCTCGATCTGAGTCTGGCACTTTCAGCCGCAAGAGAAATTGTCTCGATTTTTGTGCCTACAACCTGCAATAAATTAACAGAATCGATCTCAAAATCTGTGCCCGATTGTATCGTCACGCGCCCTGGTCCTTCCCCTCGTGCACTGGCAGAAATCAAAATTTAAATAAAAAAAGGTGGGTGAATTAATCAACGGGACTGTTTGGTCCAATGGTTGGTAGAGGCAATTTAAAGAGTGTTTGTTGGGGAGGTTCTGGGGTCAAACCCGCGGGCCTCCCCTTTTAATACATTGTTTGTTATATATATATATATTGTCAAGATATAAACCATGGGATCCTTGCTAACTCTGGCGATGGCGTTAGATTTGGTGGTAAGTGGTTTCAACTGACCACATATGGCGGGATAACTATTTAAATATGGTGGATTGGGGGTTGGTGCCAGCCAACCCCACTTTTTTTTGAAATGTCAGGTTATTGGACATCATTGTGCATTTTCCCGCTGCCACGTGGTGGCCTTTCATTGGCCCGCGTCACCACACTGCACGATCATGCCACGTCATCCCCACCACATCATCTTGCCATGTCACCTGCCAGGTGGCTATACAGATTGCCATGTGCTTGTACAGACTGCCACGTGGCACTTTTCCATTAGTCCACAGAGTGACCGAAAAATGCCAAAAATTAGTGACATGTGGAATCCTCTAGTGCTGCCACATCATCATGACACATGTCTCCCTCTGTGTGTGCCACATACCCTGTATTGAAGTTGATGTCATCCGTACTGATGTTGACGTCATCAATACAGATATTGACTCATCCCTGCTGATTGGGTTAGGTTACCAAAACTTTGACTGTGAATATATTTTGATCCGTAACTCTATTTGACGAGCAGTTTACGCCGTTGGAAATCTTGTGACGCACTCTTCGTAATGATGCCAATTTCATTGAGTTTTGAGGACTTTGAATTTTTTCCCTTTCTCTATCTGCTGAGGCCATTTCTGAGCTTCTTGAGGTGCTTCTACAAATTCTAAGTTATCCTTAGACTTCTCTGGATTCTTTTTGGATCACGCCTTCGCACTGAGAGCTTTTTAGACCACCAAAAGCTTTCATCAATCAACAAATAAGTGAGGGAAGAGTTCACTTACCTATCTTTCTCAATCCATTTTGCCTTGATTGGATGTGTGCCCTTTAAGCCCACTCTAAGATAATAAACATCACCCCTGTGTGAAGTCCTCGTCCTTCTTTCTAGGATGATATCTTCCTTCAACTCGTCCAAGTACTCATGAAGGTATTAAAACTTCCTCACCCTGATCCATGATCATGGGAGGCTAAAAAAGTTTCAAGTTTTCCACATTTACAACTGAGTAGATCTACATATAAGGTGGAAGATCTAAATTAAAAGCATAAGTGTCGCTTATGTCCAAAATAGTGAAGAGTCCATATCAGATAGGCTTGAGTTTCTTTCCTTCACCCTTCAATCGCTCCTTGTTGATGTGAAGCCATACTTGGTCTCCATACTGGAGCTGATGATCAATCTTGTGTTTGTCATGTCGAGCTTTATATTGTGCTTGAATCTTCTCCAATTGTTCCCTGACTGCTTGGTGTACTTGTTGGATCTTTTGAATGAACATGCAGGCCATGTCTTCATTTCTTTTTTCATTTGAATCGACATATTTCCCATACATCAAGTCCAAAGGGACCTTAGGAAAATACCCAAAACATGTCTCAGATGGCAAAGACTGAGTGGAGGAATGTAAGGCTCGATTGTAAGCACGTTGCACATAGGGTATATGTTCATCCCACAACTTGGGATGCTTGTTGCAATAGCCTCGAAGCAAAAGTACCATTGTTCGGTGAACAACCTATGTTTGTCCATCATTCTCCACAAGTTTGTCCAAAAATCTCCAAGGAGTCAAGTATCTCGATCCGAGATGATGGATATGGGTAATCCAAAGTGAACCCAAACATACTGAAAGAAGAGATTAGTAGTCTGCTTAACAATGATCTTCTTTTTACATATTATCAAGATACACATCTTGCTAAACCTATCCACTATTACATACAAATAGTTATGACCCCTTTTCGATATTGGTAAACCCCCTACAAAATCCAT
>SNQJ01S0027770.1:0-14461 GCA_010110895.2 Picea sitchensis
TAGGAACATGAAGAGGGAATTCATGCACATGGATATACTAATTGTTTTGATCTTTGATGGGTAAACCTCTTGGCATAAAGAGCTATGGTGCTTGCATTCCATAGGATAGACCAGACAAAATTAAACCTCTCACTACCTTGTTTTTCCAATTCAGAAATTGAAAACGTTGGTTGTAGCCATTCATGTTGAAGAGATACTGCATTGGCATAATGGAGATTAGCATTGGTATCTGGTCACTAAATTCAGAGTTTTTACAGAGCATTGTGCTATTGACTATATTGTTATTTAGGTTGGTTGTTGTGTGCAAGCTACATCGAGAGAAGGCCTTGCAGCCATCAAAAGAACAAAGAAGACCCAAGATCCTTATGCAAGGAAGACGACAGAAGCCTAGTAGACTCTAGAAGACAAAGCACTCTATACAAGCCAGAGAACAGAGCTTAGAAGAGACTTCCGCAAAGGATATGTGTTGGTGAAGCGAGTGGGATATAAGTACCTCATTTATAGAACAAATGGCATCAAAGCAGTTGCATCATTGACCATGATTTTTGCCATAACTTTGAGCAGAACATCGTAGACCTCAGCATGGGTAAAGCAAGTAGAGACAGGTTGGAAGACCTATGGGCCAGCAATGTTTAGCTTCAAGAAGAGAACGAGGACTTGAAGGAACACGTTCATATGTTCAACCACGGGATGGAAAAGATGGAGAAGAACCTTGAGAGCTTTGCAAAAATACTACCATTACTAAAGAAGAATTTTGAAGAACGTTGAGACACCCTCATAGTGATCATGATGAATTGGGACAAGCACATAACATAGCTTGTACACCTTCGAGAAAAGGTCATCCAGATGTATAGTTGGAAAGAATATAGGCTCACGCAGATGATGGCACAACTACAACATGAGTTGGTAGACAATGAGGAGGCCTTCGAGAAGCTCTAAGCAATTGTCCAAGAGCATTGGGAAGCAAGGCCACCATCCATTATCATTGCCTTAACCATCACCATGTCCAAGACCACTTCGGTAAGTTCACCTTCCATAGTCATCCCTCAAGAAAAGTTTGGTGAATTTGAAAAGCATACCAAATGCATTGGCTCCAAGCTACTAAGGCAAATGGGCTATGATGGACAAGGGCTAGGTAAGAGAAGACAAGGAATCTTGATCCCCATTGTAGCTACACCATGGGTCAAGCATGAAGGCCTGGGATCCAATGGAAGAATGGAAAATCCAATGACCATGAAGACCATTTTTGTAAAGTTTAAAGACATGTTGTAGTTAGCATGCTCATAAGGAGAAGGAACAACAACGGTAAATGAATGTGGCATCCCACTACCAGCTCAAACTTCTTGTGGTGGATTGAAGGAGGGTAGCGATGAGAAGAGCTCACAGACTCAACCTAGACCTGCACTCAGAGAAAGTAGCAAGAAGAAGAAGAAGATTGGGAGGTCTACCTCAAACAAGACATTCCTTGTTTGTCACTGCTACAAGAAGAGAGGCCATAACGGTATGATTTGTTGGTACTCGGAGGCTTGTTCATTTTGTGAGAAGAAAATCCATATTGAGGCATCTTGTTGGGAGAAGTAATCCATATGTCTTAGGCCTGATTGTTTTCAAAAGAAGAAGATTGGGACGTCTGCATCAAACAAGATATTCCTTATTTGTCATCGCTGCAAGAAGAGAGGCCATAACACTGCTAGTTGTTGGTACTTAGAGGCTTGTTCATTTTGTGGTAAGAAAGGCCATCTTGAGGCATCTTGCTCAAAGAAGCAAGTCATATGCCTTAGGCTTGATTGTTTTCAAAAGAAAAAGGACAAGAAAACTTCTCCAACGTGACAACAAAATCAGAGGCATGGGAAGAAAATAATTATCTTAAGTAGAACATATCGCAGCGCCAAGAAATTTTTCCACCATTACAAGTTGAGTGGACATTGGAAAGAAAAGTGTTGGCAACTTCATCCAGAACTTCACCTCAAAAACCACACAGCCAAGAGAAGAGTGTGGAGAGTGAAGATTGAAGAAGGTGAAGAGTTTTCTGCATCTCCAGTCCATGGGGCAGAAGTTGTCCAAGGAGAGATAGTAACACAAGAGGTCTGCATCACCAACAAGACAGACAACAGATTGATGACAAGGGCAGCCACATTCCAATGGTTGTTTTCGATCTTGCATCATAAGAATCCATTTTTGAAGATGTGCCATAGATTGGTACACAAAGGTCAATGACCTTTGGAGGAGTTCTTGAGAACTCCACAACATGTTTGCAAGCATGTTCAAGCACTGGAGAGTTACTTCCATGGCGGGAAGCAACTGATCCTAGCAGAGGAATGCAACCACACTTCCTTTGAGGTGTTGTTGTGTGATGGTAGCGTGTTGGGGTCACACTAAACATGAAGACCAACATTCGACTTAGCTTCATGATTTCCAATATGGACTATCTCCAAGATTGAGAGAGGGAGATGGGAATGAGTGTTGAGTCTAGAGTTCGGATTTGGAGATTGCATAGTTGAGAGCCAGTGAGCAAACTTATATTGCAGGAACAAGCAAGTCAAAATCAAAGCTAGAGCCATAGCCAGAACCAGAGCTAAATCCATAGCCAGGGACCAGAGTCAGTAGTAAGAGCCACGAGCCAGAGCCAAAGCCAAAGCTCAATGGGGAGGTTAGCAAAATTTGTAAAACTATGTAAATGTAAAACATGAATAAGACAAATATGAGAGTGAGAAAGAAAAATGAGAGAATTAAATGAAAAGAAAAAGAAAAATAGGAGAGAAGGTTGAGGAATGGGAGATGAAGGGTTAGGGCTCCCCCCATCTCTCCCTATTTCCTCATTTACTCTCATTCTCAATTGTCTTTTGGCCAAGAGAGGAAGAGGCATAGAAATCCATGAAAGCATTGAACCATAAATTGTCGAAATGAAAAGACTGGGCCCCCATCCGAAGATGGTTTTCCCATTTGGGTTTCCAAGATAAATTTGTGTGTCATATATGTGTTTAACTTATTGCTATATGATATATGTGTGATGATATAATGATTCCCAAATAGTCGTTGTGAATTGCTTTGAACATTTCTTACTGTAGTGCAATTTATTCTTGTTTAAA
Organism: Picea sitchensis; assembly: GCA_010110895.2. Lineage (NCBI taxonomy): Eukaryota > Viridiplantae > Streptophyta > Pinopsida > Pinales > Pinaceae > Picea > Picea sitchensis. The sequence goes on from SNQJ01S0027770.1 coordinate 3,090, forward strand.
ATCACTTATTTTTAATTGTTTTCATAACCACAATGGTTATGAACCTCAAACCTTTCATCTATTGAGTTCAATGAGATCCCAAGAGAAAATAAGCATGGCAATCCACTCTCTAAGAATGTCATGTGGAGAATACAAACTATCAATCTAAGGGAAGGATGAATGGTCCATAAATCACCCAAAAGCTAAAAGTAAGCTCATGTCTCTCTCTTCCCCATATTATCGTGGGGAAAAGATGACTATCAACTAAAGTCGAGTGATGGATAGTTAAAGAAGAATCCTAGAAGTAAAGTGGGGTTGTCACATCAACTCTTCAACTTTAATTACCTATATGTGTGTGTTGCTACAATGATCGCTGAGAGATGATGCACCCACATTAATATATAATCAAGCCAACAATTCATTATGTGTGATTATGATACCATGCTTGAATTTTCTGTAAAACCATGTGTTGATTGCAACAATCTAGAGATTCAATCCATCCATCCTATTAGCCAACTGAGATCGATGACTGTAATAACATAGTTGTTGCATCTGTACAACTGAGTTGCTATTTCCAAATCCTTAAATTCAGTAGGTTATTCCTTCCTCAAGCCATTGGCACTCAATGTATATGTATTGCTCAGGTCGCGCTTACACCTCCTGCGATTTTCATTCTCAAACAATGTTTATTCAATTCATTTTCCAAATCCAATTACCATTCCCACAAGTTGTACGATGGTCGTACAGGCCGCACACAATGTCATTAAGACATTTTCCCTCTCACTAGGCGATTCATTCCCTTGTTGGGTTGATTTAATTCACAAGGTTGAATCATTCCCTTGTTGGGTCTACTTAATTCAAAGGAGGTTGATTTGAATTGTTGGTGGACCGGATTCCTTCTCCAGTCGATTTTCAGGAAAATTTATTAAGAACCGTCAATATAGATCATATGGAAGACTAGCATTTTTCATTCTTTGCAATGCTCCAAACCCATAGCTAAAGACATTATTAACTACTAGGAAAAGCAACCCCTTGAATATAGGGAACATATCTCCATACCAAAACAGTGGAAGCAAACACGAATAATGGTAAAATAGTGTGGAATCGCTTTTATCTACCAAGTGTAGAACTAAGGATCTCAGGAAGATTTTCCCAGTGCTAAGTGAAAGAGAGTCATGAACATGAAGAGAGAATTCATGCACATGTTTACACTGATTGTTTTCATCTATGATGGGTAAACCTCTTGGTGTAAAGATATATGGTGTTTTCATTCCATAGGATAGACCAAAAACATTATTAAACCTCTCACTGTCTTGTTTTTTCAATTTAGAAATTAAAAACGTTGGTTACATCTATTAATGTTGAAAAGATAGTGCATTGGCATGGTGGATATTAGCATTGGTATCTAGTCACTAAATTCAATTTTTTTGTAGAGCATTGTTTGCTATTGACCATATTGTTACTTCTAGGCTAGTTGTTGTGTGCAGACCACATCAAGAGAAGGCTTTGTAGCCATCATAAGAATAGAGAAGAGTCGAGATCCTTGTATAGAGACGAGGATGGAGGCATAGGAGACTAATCCAGATTAGATCATTATATTATTTGTCATCTATCTCAATGCTTTCAGAGTTGAAAAAAATGGAGGAATCAACTTGCAGGGTCATTTTAGTGGCACGTCCCAATTTGGAAATTTTAGGTTGGAAACCATCTGAAATCTTCCAGAACCATTTTGAGGCTCCAAACAACCTTTTTTGGACCTACTTCCTATTTTGGAGAAAGTTTCCATATTCTACACTCCGAGACATCTCCAATGGTGCATCAAACGCCTCAGTCGAAATGTTAACCTACCATGGTACAAGAGAATGCCATGTCAGCCCTCATTACTCATGCATATGGGGCTAGCCACGTATGGACTTTCAAGAAGATTCTAGAAGGTCCAAAACCTTATCACAATTGAGGGTTGAGGAAGTCAAAACCCTACCCATACATTGCTATCGAGCGATGTTAAATATTGGGCCACTAGGAGAAGAGGTTCCATTCTTTAGCATTGTATTTGTTCCATAGTTGAGCAGAGCACCTAGGAGTGGTATTTTGAGAGCATAACAGAGAATGAGAGATCACGTCACAGCCTTATAGGCCACAATGTCAAAGGAAACTCCAGAGAGTGCCTATTTCTTTGTAAATGCATTTGAAGAAAAAAAAGCAGAATGGCATCACCTTCTAGTTGGGTTTTCTCCTGTATTGGGTTTCCCAGGTTATATCTCGTGTTTATTTGTGGATGGTGTGAGAGTATTTATTTAAGTTCTCTATTTTTCGCATTTTAGCTATTTCATATATTTAAGTAGAAAACCAGTAATTAAAGAATCTGAGATCTAAAGGAAAATAACCTTCACGATAAAGATTTCAATATTTTTATTAGATCTATTGTGATGCATTGTCCAGTGGAATATCCGCGGCAATTTACAAATCATATTGGTATTAGAGCGGGGTTTCTTGGGGTATTAGTGGAAAGTTGTAGGGATCCAGGAATTGATTTAAGAAGAAAGTCTCAAAACCCTAGCCATGGTCGACGATTATGTTCATAACAACCCTCAAGATCCAATAGAGAGATTTGTGAGGCTGGAAGAGCAAGTCATTGACATATCTGACAATGTGTCAGTCCTCATGGAGGCTCTAGCAAGTAAGCTCAAATCGTTCGAAGAATTTGGAGGTTCAAACTTAAAGATCGGATCACATAGGAAACCAAGGGATAGTGAAGACCTAGAAAAGGAGTCATAGAAAGAACCCAAGAAAGAGCAGTCGAGTTCCAATACCATAAACCCTTCACAGTCTTTATTCAAGATGGACGCAAAAGTGGACATAAAGCCACACCAAGGTGAGATCGATGCATTAAAATGGTATCATTAGTTGCAACAACTAGAATTTTATTTCAACATTCACCATATAAATGAAGAACAAAAGATATCATTTGCTAGACTAAAGTTAGAGGACCATGCACCTTTAACCTAGAGAGAAATCCATACGAAAACACATAGGTTGGAGGGTGATCCACCGGTAATTAAATGGGAGGATTTAAAAACCCCCATTTAGTCACAGTTCTATCCTATGGGGTATGTAGAGTACTAATGGATCCGTTGGCATTACTTTAGGCAAAGGCAAGGATATAGTTTACATGAGTACACCACCGAGTTCTGAAAGATGGCCAGTATGTTGGGTATCTCTCCCAAGAACCCAGATGTACTCCACAAATATCTGGAGAATCTACATACTCATCTACAAAAACAAGTGATGCTTTTCAAGCCAAGGACAGTGGACGAGGCATATGTATAGGCATAGTATCTAGAAAACATAGGCCACAAGAAAGAGCATCCAAGCGGTTCCAACCAGAAAGAGCACCTAGAAGCTTCTAAGGAGGGGAAGAAGAAGTGGAAAGGGGGCAAGAATAAGAAGACGACAACCACTGCACATCAGTACAAGGATCCTAGCAACCATTGCAATATTGATGGGCACACTGAGGAAAAGTATTGGAAACTACATCCAAAGTTGAGCTCAAAGAACCGCAAGAAGGATGCAAAGAAAAAGAATCTTCTAGCCACGGATTCGAGCAATCAAGTCGAAAGCAGTTCCGATGTGGATGAGAATATTTTCTACACATCAGTGCAAAATGAGGGGAATATGAGTATCCTTCATCACCAGGAAGTGAAGGAGATGACCAAACTCTTCCACATCAAGATCCAGGCCAAAAAGATCGTAGACGCTCTGTTCAACTCTGATTCACAGGCTAATCTCATGGCAGCAGATCTGTTCAGCAAGCTTGGATTGGAGGTTCACAAACATCCCAGCCCATATCCATTGGGATGGGTAAACAACGACGCAAAGATCATGGTAACAAAAGATGTAAGATTAAATTTTTGATGAACTGGAATTGGACGTAATACCCCTTGACGTATGTGGAGTAGTGTTGAGAAGCCCCTACATGTATACGAGGGATGAAATCTTCATGGGGAGATCCAACCAATGCCGACTAATCAAGGATGGGAAGTCCAGCATCATCAACACGCATGAAGGAAATTCAAAGATCTCACTAGTAAGTGCCAACCAAGCCAAGAAGTTGATTAGTTCCAGTAAGAAATATGTTTTACTTTTCTTAAGAGAAAATCAGACTAAGGATGAGTCAATAAGAGTAAAGGCATCCCTGGAGGGGTATACTAAACAAAAAAAACATCAGTTGGAGGATTTGCTACAGGCATACAACAGAGTGTTCCATGAGCCTAAAAGACTACCACCCAAGAGGGAAGTGGAGCACAAAATTGAGTTATTGTGAAACTCCCCATTGTCGAATATTAGAGTGTATAGACAATTTGTTCTAGAAGAAACTGAATTGAAGAGGCAGTTGCAACAGTTGTTGGAACATGATGTGATTCAACCAAAAACCTCACCTTGAGGGTCACCTATCATAATTGTACCAAAGAAGGATGGGACTTGGCGAATGTGTATCGATTACAGAGCATTAAACACGATTACACTAAAAAAACGATACCCTCTGCCCAGGATCGATGATCTATTAAAATTGCAACACACAAAACATTTCACCAAGTTGGATCTCAAATCAGTTTACCACCGAATATGTGTCAAGGAAGAAGACACCTAGAAGACTGCCTTCGAGACAAGGCAAGGTTTGTATGAATGGTAGTTCATGCCATTTGGTTTATGTAATGCACCAACTACATTTATGAAACTGATGAATGATGTATTAAACCCATATCTAGATTCATTTGTTATAATATATTTGGATGATATATTTGTTTATAGTGCTACCTGGAAGGAGCACATCTAACATCTCATGCAGGGGTTAGAGGCTCTGAAGAAGCACCAATTGTTGGCTAACCTCAAAAAATGTGAGTTTGATTAGCAACCTTTGGTGTGCTGGAAAGACTTCTGGATTAAAACTATATATGGAGTTTTTGAAACGTCCAACGTTTCGTGTGGACACTCCACCCATCATCACCTTAATGAGAACCCGAGCATCCTTGTCCTTAAAGTCAATAAAGGCAATGCCACTGTGATTATGAACTCATCTGATTGTGAGTCTAAAGTCCTTGACCTTCTTTCTACCTCTACCTATAAAACTCTAGCTAAAAACCCCATTAACTCCATTACCACCCTGGTCACCAAAGCCATCAAATATTCTTCTCTAGATCCTTCTATCCAAAAGCGTCTCATTCCCCATAACCCCCAGGATATATTGGCAACCCAAAATTCACAAAAAAAGATATTCCTCTCACACCGATAGTCGGTGCCATAGGAGCCCCCATTCATGCCCTTGCTCGCTTTCTTGTAGACAAACTTCAAAACTTCATCGGTAAAACCTCCTCTTTCATCAAAAGATTATGTGGATTTCATTCATAAAACTCAGAATCTTCACCAAGATGATGATGCTCTGATGGTCAGTTTTGATGTGGTTTCTTTGTTCACCAAGATTCCAGTTTCGAATGACCTAACCCTTATCTCCAAACTAGTCGACCCTAAAACTCTTAACCTAATCAAAATATGCCTCTCTTCTACTTTCTTCACCTTTAAGGGGGTTTGCTATGAATAGATTGAAGACAAAGCCATGGGGTCCTCCCTTTCCCTAGTGGTAGCCAATATATTTATGGAACACTTTGAGTCTCTCGCCTTAAGCAACTTTCCTCTCAAACCCAAATGTTGGTTTCATTTTGTAGATGACACCTTTCTCGTTTGGCCTCATGGCCAAGCCAACTTGGTCTCTTTCTTCAATCACCTAAATAATCTTTCCCCCCACATCCAATTCACTATGGAAACCCAAAAAGACAACTCCCTACCCTCCTTGGATGTTCTCATCTCTCATCTTCCTGGTGGCTCCCTTTCTCACCAAGTCTATAAGAAGAAAACTCACACTGAAAGGTATTTAAACCCCAGTTTCCACCATCACCCAACTCAAAAATTCATTGTTCTAAAAACCCTTATTAGTCATTCCATCCTCATATATGCCCCTCAATTCCTTGAGGAGGAACAAGCCCATTTAACCAAATCCATTTTATCCAACGGCGACTCCCTCAAATTAACCAAACCTTCCGCTCAACCAACAAACCAAAACCTAAAACCTCCTCTCCCTCCTCTCTACCTCGTGCTCTCCTTTATCTTCCTTACATCCAAGGCACTATCGATCACATCGCGAAACTCTTGGCTAAGAAGAATATTAAAGTTGTGTTCAAGCCCCACAAAACCCTCAAACAACTTCTTATAACAACAAAAGATAAATCTGACCCTATGCTTGGCCCATGAGTTTATCAGATTCCTTGCTCCTGCGGGAAATATTACATGGGCCAAACCAGAAGAACCTTTAAATCCAAGCTTAAAGAGCACATAGCTGACACTACCCATAACCGAACATCTAAATCAGTTATCGTCAAACACTTGTTTAAATCAAAGCATATTATCTGCTTTGACCAAACTAAAATCTTAGCCCCAACCCCTTGTTACTCCTCTCGGCTCATTCGAGAAGCCCTTGAAATCAAAAAACATCCTAACAAATTCAACCATGAAGATGGCTACAAACTTGGTCATTCTTGGAAACCCACCATTCATCACCTTGACCATTAGACCTCTTTGAGGTTTCCCTCCAACCCCTTCCCCCCATCTACTCAACCAAACATATTCCTTAGTTCTTTCTGCACCTTTCTTAGCAGTCTATCCCTTTGTTTCTTAACCATTTTTCTTCCTAACTACTTATATAAACCACTATGTGATCTCAATATCTCTCTAATCTTTATTTACTATGTTCTCATTTCTAATATGATCTCCCTTTAATCATTTTCTATCTCATATTTTACTTTTCTCCTTTATCTTTATATCTATTCCCCTTTCTCTATTCTTTCTCTCTTTTTAGTTCTTATATGCCTCCTTTATCTCTTTCATCATTATCTTTCTCATTAATATCTCCATCCCTAACTACGTTGTCTTTATATCTGTTCCCCTTTCTCTATTCTCTCTCTTTTAATTCTTATATGCCTCCTTTATCTCTTTCATCATTATCTTTCTCATTAATATCTCCATCCCTAACTACGATACTTTTACCTGTCTTCATCTCCTTTTCAAATACTTCAATATCACCTCCTTCCCCATTCTTTTCAACTCCTATCCTTCATTTCATCACCTACTATTCTATTTTATTTCTTAACTTTAATACTTTATTATTAACAAAAATCTTTATTACTATTGTAATATTTATAGGTAGTCTCTCCTTTAATCTATTATCATTATCTCCCTTGCCTTTATACATTTTCTCTTTTCTACCTTTCTCTCCTTTTAATCCTAATCTAACTCTTTAACCATTTCTTTTTTCCGCTTTCCACTCTTTCCCTCTCTTTAGTATTATCTTACCCCTTTTCTATTCTAATACCTTTTTTTTCCCTAATCTAATATTATTTCTCTCCCCTTATCATTTTCAAACTATCTTACCTCCTTCTCTATTCTAATATTTTATTTCCCTAATCTAATATTATTTCTCTCTCCTTAGCATTTTCAAACTATCGTTCTCATTCTTTCTTTTAATTTTCTTTTAACTTAATTTATTTTAATACTATTTGAACTTAATTTAATATTTTATTATTAAATTAATATTTTTAATTATTCTTAACCTTTTTGGATAACCTAAAGTCAGCGATCATTTTCAAATTGTCAATGGTAATTTTTGCTTTACTTTTAAACCCAAACATTCTTTTACAACTTATCAACTTTCTATGTCCCTGATGATGGGTGGAGTGTCCACTCGAAATGTTGAATGTTTCAAAAACTCCATACACAGTTTTGATCCAGAAGTCTTTCCATCATTATGAATAATTGTGGAAACATGCATACTCAAAGTCTTTGGTGTATTTGGAGTATGTTATCGATGGATGGGAGCTCAAGATAGATCCCACAAAGATGGAGGCCATCACGAAATGGTGAATTCCTACAAATGTCACTGAAGTTAGGAGTTTTGTTGGGACAACACAGTACTTGTGGAAGTTCATAGCTTCATTTTCAACGGTAGTTACACCACTCTACACCATAACAACGAGTAGTAAGAGTTTCCAGTGGGGGAAGAATCAACAAAAGGCTTTTGATGAGCTGAAAAGAAAGATCAATCAAACATCAATTCTCACATTACCAAACTTGCAAAAGCCTTTTGAAGTGGAGACCAATGCAAGTGGGTATGTCATGGGAGCAATTTTGATGCAAGGACGAAGGCTCGTATGCCATTTCTGAAATATTTCATGGGGAAGTTCTCAACTACCCTACCTATGACAAGGAACTCTATGTCGTGGTTCACGCTGTCAAGAAGTGGAAGCACTATCTGATGGACAAGGAGACCATCATGCACACAGATCACCAGCCGTTACAGTGTTTGCGGGCCCAAAGTAAGATACAACAAACCAAACATTACAAATGGATGGGGTTTTATAGCAATTTCATCTTGTCATCAAGTATAAGAAGGACATCACAAACAGGTTGGCATACATGCTTTCAAGGCCACCCACATCCAAGATTACAGCTTTGGGAACTTTGATGCACATTGAGCCTTTTCTCGTGATGCATACAGAGAGGCATACATAGAAAATGAGGACTTCAAGGAGGTGTTTCAAGAACTACAAGGCGAAATTCATATAGAAGAAGGTGAGGGAAAGGTTGACTATCATTTCCATAATGGGTTACTCGACAAGCTCTGTGTCCCTAAAGGTGAATGATTGCAGTTTATCAGAGAGGCTCACACCTCCAAGATTGCAGGACATTTTGGTGTTGGGAAGATAGTTGTCAATTTACAGAGGTATGTGTATTGGCTCGGAATGCAAGAAGATGTAGCATGATATATTAGAGGATGTATATTTTTTTGTACCAGCAAGCCCAGTAACATGAAGCAAGGTCTATACCATCCCTTACATGTACCCACTCGACCTTGGGAAAGCATTTCCATGGATTTTGTGGAAGGTTTACCAACAACCAGGAAGGGGCATGACTATCTATTTGTAGTAGTTGAAAGGTTTATCAAGATGTGCATTATCATGCCTTGTACAAAGACCATCAAAGGACAAGAAGCAACAAACAAGTTCTTTGAATAGATTTGAGTGCACTTTGGGATACTGAGAAGCATCATCTCAGACAGGGATACTAGATTTATCAATGCATTTTGGACTACATTGTGAGAGAAGATGGCCACTAAGTTGAAGAGATCTACAAGATTCCATCCATAGACAAATGGGCAGACATAAGTAGTCAAGAGGACTTTGGTGCAACTTTTGAGAGGTCATAATCAGAAGCATCCGAAGACCTAGGCTGAAAATTTGATCTATATACAACACTCTTATAACAAAGCAATCCACACTTCTACTGGTAAGTCGCCTTTTGAAACTTGCTTTGGATATTTTCTACCTTCACCCTTGGACATTGTATATCAACAACAGGGAGTGAGAGAGGACCTCGCAAGAGATGCATTGAGAGCAGATAAAAGTGTTGAGAAGATTAGGCAGATCCATTTGAAAGTACATGAGACATTGAAGAAGTCACGGGAAAAGTATAAGGTCGGACATGATCAACACAGAACCAAGAAATCGTTCAAAGTTGGAGACAGGTTTGGTTATCGTTGAAGAAGGAAAGACTACAGGGTCCCAGTAAGAATACCAAGGCTCTATGGTATGGCCCTTAGATATTGGAGGTGGGAGATAACGCCTACAAACTCAATCCACCCCCATACATGCACATTTACTCAGTAATGAAGGTGGAGAATGTGAAACTCTATGAGCCTTCCATGTTGGCTTAGGAGGAGGAGGAGGAGGTCCTACCTACCATAGAGTACTTAGCACCAAATACTCAAGAAGAGTTGGCAACAGACATAGTTTTGTAAATGAAGTCCAGAACTACTAGACAGGGGCAACATGACCTTTGGAAAATTGGGTTGAAAGGACATCTTCTAGGCAAAGCAAAATGGTACTCCAAGGAGAAGGCGGATAAAAAAATTCCTCACCTCATTTAGTGAAGATTTTGGGGACCAAAATCCTCCTTAAATGGGGAGGTAAGATCCAGATTGGATCATTATATTATTGGTCATCTACCTTGATGCTTTCAAAGTGGAAAAAATTGGAGGAATCAACTTGCAGAGTCATTTTAGTGGCAAGTCCCAATTTGGAAAATTTAAGTTGGAAATCTTCTGAAATCTTCCAAAGCTTTTTTTGGACCTACTTCCTACATTGGAGAAAGATTCCATATTCTACACTTTGAGACCTTTCCAACAGTGCATCAAACACCTCAATCAGAGTTTGTATGCAAAAGTTATGCCTCCTGCAAGTTGACCTATCGTGTTGGCCACCATGGTATGAGAGGATGCCACATCAACCCCCATTACTCATGCATATGGGGCTAACCATGTATGGACTTTCAAGAAGACTCTAGAAGTTCCAAAACCTTATCGTAATTGAGGGTTGACGAAGTCAAAACCCTACCCCTAGATGGCTATCAGGCGATGTTAAATATCGGGCCGCTAGGAGAAGGGGTTCCATTATTTGGCATTGTATTTGTTCCATAGTTGAGCACGGCACCTAGGAGTGGTATTTTGAAAGCATAACAAAAAATGAGAGATCTTGTTGCAGCCATATAGGCCACAATGTCAAAGGAAACTCCACAGAGAGTGTCTTTTTATTTGTACTTGCATTTGAAAAAAAACAAAGCAAAGCAACCTCACCTTCTAGTTGGGTTTTCTCCCGTATTAGGTTTCTGAAGTTATATCTTCTGTTTATTTATGGATGGCGTGAGTATTTATTTATTTTCTCTATTTTTTGCATTTCAATTATTTCATACATTTAAGAAGAAAACTAGTGATTAAAAGATCCGAGATCTAAAGGAAATTAACCTTCATAGTAAAGATTTCAGTGTTTTTATTATTTTTGTTGTGACGAACTGTCTAGTGGAATATCCACGACAATTTACATATCATAGATGTAATGCCCATATACTTCTAAACATCATTAAGATTCATAAACGTTTTATTTGGTAAACTGAAACAATATCTTCTTAGCATAATAGTGATTCTCATAACAGCAACTTGAATAACTTAGATTTATCAATAAATACTGATTTCATGGCAGAAAGAAATAAATACATAACTTAACAAAGTACATGGTTCTGATGCTAATTGTTGTTGCTTTCCTGCTGCCTGATGCTACACAGATCAACCCTGCCACAAACAAGCGAATAACTGCCCAAAACTATTGTCCTCCCTGCCAACTAGGAAAACTACCTAGCTCCAGGATATCTACGGATATCCTGGCCCTCCGTGCCCAAAACCTCCAGCAACCCGGTGCCTCCCCTGATCAAAGCCACAGTCCAGAACACTTTGT
>SNQJ01S0027770.1:16135-36205 GCA_010110895.2 Picea sitchensis
ATTTGATGAATCCTTGGGGGCAATCTTACCTATAGCACTCTTCTTTTGAGTACTTGTGTTTGGATAACAATCTTCTTTCATTGGTGTTGGATTTCTCTTTCAAGTAAATCGTATGGGTTCATCTCTATTGTGACATTATTGAAGTGTTGTTTTATTTATTTTTATTGTAATGGATTAGGGTTTGTTGAAGATTTCACCGTAGATCCACGACCTTGTGATCTCAACAGCGAGACCCCAATCACTCTTGTTACCAAAGTGATGAACACAACCTTGGGGTTTGAACTATCGAAACAATAATTCACCAACACAGATTCCTATACAAAGAACTATGAAACAATTAGGTTAAGCAATTTAATTGACAAAATATTTGGCACCATTTTAGAATAAAAATGAGTGGGTGGATAAATAGAGATAAAATAAGATAATTTTACTATTGTCCAACAAATGACCACAATAAGTAGGTCAATGGCACTAAAATGTACTTCCAATGTTTGTACAATGTGGGGGTGTGAAAGAAACTCCTAAAGCAACTCTAACAAAGACAAATAGAAATCTAAGAAGCTAGCTAAAACCAAATGAGTCTATGTTCATTGTAAAAGAGAGGATAACAAGCCTTGTTGGTGATAGAAATTGAAACCGAGTGAGGTGGTCAAAAAGCAAGCTCCTTATTGGACTCATCAATCACTATGAGAGGTTGATGCACTACCAAATGAGGTCATCTAGAGAGTGTGTAGGACCAAGGGAGGTTGGTCATTTGATCCTTGCAAGGGGACACGAGACCGAGGAAGCTCATCTCTCAAAACATCCAAGGTCGTGCGGAAGAAACCCATGATCGAAAACTAGCGACTCAACATAATCTCGTGGGTAGTACTTTGTGAAGGGGAAACTTGACTATGTGATCTCCTAGAGCTTTCATTTGTTGGACTAGTGGTGGTTGTTGAGATCTGGAACGACAACTCTGAAGGTGTCTATAAGAGGGGTCAAGATGAAACCCGAGGTCTAACAGATCTGGAAGCCAAAAAGGTGTGGATCTTTATCAGCCACTTGCTCCCCCAAGCTAACACGACCAACAAAAATAAAGAGGTGATCCTCCTGGTAGTCTTTGGTGTTGATATTATGGTAGTTACGGAAGGTATTTACTTCCACGTGTAACCCTGACGAGAATAGAATATTCCGGGAAGCAAGAAGAAACCCTAAAGCATTGAACATAACCCTAGAAGACAAGTCGGCTCAAGAAAATATTTAATATTAAGTATTTAGCCTCTAGAATGAGAAGTCAACCCAAACAACTCAGGAAAAACAATGTAAATACAGGTAGCGAGATCTGATTTGGCACACAGCTCGAAATTTCAACAGTGAAGAAGTGCGCACTGCAAAAACTGGGTAAGTGCGCAAGTCTGGGGAGTAGTTGCAGCTGCAGTTACTGCAATCTGTATTCTCAGTTTAGGCTTGGACTTTCTATTGGTTATGGCTTGGACTTTCTGCCTTGTATGCTAGCTCTGGAGAGAGAGAAAGGTACGCTACATTGATTGGCTATTAGGCCTAGGGTTTGCTTCCAGAATCATTCTCTGTCAAGGTTAAGGTGCTCGGGGGTGGCTTCGACCTATGGTTGGGTGACAATATTGTTATGTTGTCTATGGTTAAACGAGCACATCTATTATTTCTAACATTTGGTTAGGTTGGACCATGAAGAGACTGCGATATATGTCTAAAAATCTATCGCGTGAAGAGAGTGAGGCACTTGTAGTATGGATAGCAAAAGAAAGCAGGGAGAGAACTCACTCAATCTCGATAAAAGTAGCGACACCTATCTCTAATATAATAGTAGATGAGACAAAGGAATGAGATGCTCCTCTATCTTGGTCTCCTGTAAGTGGCATACTAAGGAAAATTTGATCTGACCATGGGATGTGGTGATCCATCTCAACCTAGACCCTATGAGAACCCACTTGAAACTGACCAAGGGAGATCCTAATAGAATGCATCCAGTGTCTTTGCATATGTCATTCTGATAATAAGCCATTGTTTAGCTACAAAAAACAATCAAAATAAAATACCATCTTAGGGCCAAGGCCTTCAAAGGGTGCACTCCACATGACATGGATGAACATCTGTAGATGCCCTCTTTAGTAATCCAATTCAAATCATGTTTAGACAATAGGAGGTGGCCTAGAGCATTTAAATCCTATTTAGACAATAGGAGGTGGCCAATAACCAAAAGGTAGAAATCGATCTGACGAAATGGTTGCTCACGAAAGTAATTGGGATGCCTTTCAAAACCAACAACAAACATGACCTGAAGGCCTGTTTGAGGCAATGGCCTCAAACAAACATAGTGCAAGATAAAGGATATCGATCACTACTAAAAGTCGAGTCCCTAAAAATCCAAGGTATATGGAGGAAAGAGACAAACCAACTTGACAATCAACTATCAAATATCACAAAAGTTGGATAAAAGGTCAATTTGTCTTTGTCGTTCCTTGAGGGAGGAGGCAAAGAGGTTCGCTTAATCAACGAAAAGTAGAGAGATGAATACATGATGTAGAAAACAACCATTCCCCTCCTAGATATGCTCCCTAGGGAAGGACTCCAACTCATCAACGTGAATCATGAAGAGTATTGATGAGAGATGGCACCCATGATTAACCCCAATGGTACTCTTGATGAAGTCACAAAGACCGTGAGTGGAGCAAAGACGACCAAGAACTAACTCATATAGTCTCATGATGGTAGCCAAGACAATATCTGAAATGCCACTGTCATGAAATCTCTAGATCAAGGTCTCTCTCGACATTGTGTCAAATGCCTTTCAAAAGTCCAAAAAACAACAAAAGACTTTAAAGAGCAATGACAAGCCTCCTCAGTAATGGCTCAAAGCATGGAGATATGATCAATAGTGAAACATTATAGATGGAAATCTTCTTTCTCTCTAGCCCTAAGGTGCCTCCTCTCGAGCTCATATGAAAGCCACAAATGTAACATTGTAGCATAAATCTTGGAGGTGTGTCCAATCATGATAGCCATTTAGTTGTTCGAACTAGCCCCTAATTTGAGAATCAAGTGGATGATATGGTAAGACCATGCATGAGGTAAACCAAAACAAACAACCTAGTTAAACAGATTGGCGATGCGAGCATTGAGGGAGTGAATACTATGTTTAAGGGACTTTGCCTGAAAGCCTTCCTCATTTGTAGCTTTGCTAGTGTTACCTCTTGAACTCTCACTTATATGTGTAAAAGTCCCAAGCACAAAGTGAAAACCCAAGGGCAACTTAGAGGGACTATCCATTGTCACCTCAATAACTCCCTCTCACTTTAGGCTAGCTCTTCTCTAGCACAAGGGGGATATCCCTAAAATAGGATTACTACAACTATGATAATTAGGCTCAAGGTGATACGAAGGGTAAGCTTTAAGAAAACAATTTTTTTGTAGTATAGAAAAATAAAGCAGTGATGGAGGATAGGGGGCAAGTGCCTATCCAATATTGAAGTCAAACAGTGAAACTAAGAAGAGCAAGTTTATGAATGGTTAAGACAATTAGAGTCACGCCACTATAAGCTTTAACTTGTTATTAAATGAGGTAGAAATAAGCTTGGTGTGTCATACAATAAAGTGTTAACCCAACAACTCTTAAAAGATAATAAATGTAAGATAACACATTTAGATAAAACATCAAAGGAGATTCAAAGAGAGAAACCTCACATTAAACCCTTCCAACGTGGTAGATATGCACTTCACAAATGGCCCTCTGAAGCATGTTTTTTGCAAGAAACTTCTAACATTAACCAACAACAATTAGAAATATAAAAAATTAGCTTCACATGTGAATAGAGAACCTTTGAACTTTCCATTATGTCTCCCAAAAGATATACAACAAGACTCCAAGAGGAGAGACTCCTCACAAACCCAACCAACCATGACCAAAATAAGGAAAGACTACTCTTCATATATAGTCTAAATGAACTTCCTTAGAATAAAATGTGTATTTTCTTAGATCCACTAATCTCTCCAAAAACAATGATAAAATAATCTTGAAATCTTTCTACATCCATACTTATCCATACTTTTCTCCAAGGGAAAACAATGAAATGTGACTAACTTCCCAAAAATAGCCAAAAGTGGTTTTAAATCCACTTAAATGAACTTCCTTAATAAAATGTTTATTTTCTTAGATCCAATAATCTCTCCAAAAAGAACTTCCTTAGAATAAAATGTTTATTTTCTTAGATCCACTAATCTCTCGAAAAACAATGATGAAATAATCTTGGAATCTTTCTACATCCATGCTTATCCATACTTTTCTCCCAGGGAAAATAATGAAATGTGACTCAACTTCCCAAAAATAGCCAAAAGTGGTTTTAAATCCAATTAAATGAACTTCCTTAGAATAAAATGTTTATTTTCTTAAATCCGCTAATCTCTCCAAAAACAACAATGATGAAATAATCTTGCAATCTTTCTACATCCATACTTTTCTCTAATGAAATGTGACTCAACTTCCCAAAAATAGCCAAAAGTGGTATCCACTTTTCCTCCAATGAAAAATATTAAAATAACAACATCCCATAACTACCTCACACCACAAGTCAACAACGCATAAAATAATAAGGTAGCTATGTCGCATGTGTCCTCCCAATGTGGATGCCTCCTCTAATTAGGGAAACAGCCATGTAACAACCTTAACAACCTTCTTATGTGGCACGTGCTACCGCCCAGGTGGACCTCCATCAATAATCCATGAACATATGTGCAAAGTACCATTCAAGAGTGGGACGTCTATCATCATTTAATGTTTGAACATCAAAACCCCCTCCAAATGAAAAATGGGACTTCTCCGAGAGAGGCGTCCTCAACAAGTGCATGAACATGTGGATTAACTCCATCGGTGGAAATCTTCTCAAACAGCTCCCTGTCTCAACCTCCAAAGTGTAACCAACCTGCCAACCCATCCCTGTCTCGACCTCCAAAGTGTAACCAACCTGCCAACCCATAGATCCATGAATCAAGGGAACGGCTCCAAGATATGCTAGCAATAAAAATCCATGTGACTAGTAATTAAAGACTCCATGAAGGCTGGAAAGATTTCCTCAACCAAGCAGATCAAAACCCCTTAAATAATGGATCTTATGTGGATCTTTTTGGCATATGTGCTGGATACTTTTGATAGTGGAACGACTTCCTTTAATGATATATGTGGATGCAGTAAATGTGTAACCAAAGCCTCCAAACAGCGAAAGCATGACGGGCGTTCCCCTAAACGACCATTGAAAAATGTCTTTCGAAACTGCTGGCAAGGACTGGGCACAAATCTAGACTAAACTTGACATGGTTGCCGTGCCCTTGGGATCGATTTCTTCTACATGAAGTTAGTTGCAGATGTAAGGATACCATTCTGAAATCATGATGTGCAGGCAACCTGAGCTCACATATTCCAGGTGAATGAAATAAGAGTTGACAGTAGGTAAGAAAGAAAGACCATCTTCCATTCTGAATTCTTCCTCGGAGGCATACCTTCCTGTCATGAAGTGAGCTCTGGGTAAGAAGAATGTATCTTCAGTGAGCGACAGCACTCCATTAATGTGTTTTACTGCTGCTTCTACTAACAGAATTGGGAAGGGATGGCTCAAAACTGCTGCAATTGATCTGGCTTATTGGGATGATATGACTGCTGAATATAGGCCCCAAAAAATTCTGCATTCATGATGACAAATATTGACCTTGGAATTCAGCAGTCTCTAAACCACCATACAAACTAACTTCTACTGTAAGATAGCTCTTGGAATGGCCTCATTATTCAGATGTTGGGGCTTCACTGTCATCAGGCATCTCCTCAATCACAGCTTTAGGGTGTCCACAATTTCTTCCTGACACAATGATTTTCATCATCAAAACAATCTTCCTGTAGGTGAAGAAGTTATAGACATGCTGCTTCAAGAACAATCTTATATCTGCAAGCTTATCATCTGGTGAAATGCTCATGATGGATGACACGGAAGCTTTGCAACAGCATACAGGAGATTAAGTGATACTAACAATTGTGGCTTCTAAAAGAAAATTCATTTATGAAGGTTTCTTGGCCTCAAGAGTAAGCACTTTCTTCACCTCAACGCTCAGAGTCAAGACTAAAGAAGCTGTGGTTTTCATACTCTTGATGAGATTCTTTCCAAAAAATATGTACATCATGCAAACTTGCTGCTCTGAGGATTTAGACATAGCTTTTCCTAGGATACTCCAGAGCATTAAATGCAATTTGAAAATCAAAGATCTTTGCAGGCTGTAAGCTAAAATCAATGTTATCAAAACTGGAAACTGGACTGAACTGGTTCACCCCAAAAAAGTGAAAGCAGACCAGACTGGAAAAAAACCGGAAAAAAAAGTCAACCAAAAACTACATAAAATATAAAAAATTTGATAAAAAAAAAACATATTCATGTGCATCCATATGGATCCAAACCATTTATACACAAATATGCAAAGTTTTTCATTTCTATAGCAAGAATGCATATAACCAAAAGAGCACCGAGTGCAATCCATCTCTGAACCAAAACACATCAACAGCGAGACTTTAAATGGTCTCTAGAGTCCAAAATAAATCATGCTACAACTTCATATCATCAAGATCATTACTTACATTAGGATCCTCATCATCAGTGTCACCCTCTAAGCATTAAAATAAGATAGAAAAAGCTTAACATGCCTAGTGTGTGATTTTACTTGAGTGAAGGGTACATTTTTACTAGGGTCGTGACAAAAGAGTTCAACAATCAATGTCACCAACATCGAGGTACATAGAGGGCTTGGTGCTCTTGATTAAATGCCAGTTTCATATCCTACATGATAGAATCCAATGGAAACGTTGCAATCCTGCCAATCTTGAAATCCTGAGAGTCTACTGAATTTTGAATGGGACATTGAATTCTACTTTCTCCATATGAAGTCCAATGAGATTGGAACCACTCTCAAACATCCTAAAACAATTAATGGTAATGTTAAAAAATTAAGTAAAATGATGAAAATGAAAGATAAAGGAGAATGTAAAAGGATGAAAATGAAAGATAAAGGAGAAAGAAGAATGCCACTTTTTCTTTAAGAATTTAACATTACCATTACCCTAGGGTTAGGTAATAGATCACCCTTCTATTAAACAATTGTTTTTTTCTAAAAAAATTGAAATCCATGGGCCTAGATGCGTCGTACAGATGCCTTACAGAACCGGCTGGTTTCGTACGGAACCAGCCAGTCCGGTGAAAATAAGTGGTTCTGTCTCACCAGTTGGACCATTTTTCCCTCCAAACCAGTTCAACCGGCCGATTTTGCTGGACCGGTCCAGTTTTAATAACACTGGCTAAAATTGCAAATTCAAAACTTAGTCAATGCCCTCCCTTCCTAGCAGGGCAGTCAAGACAGAGCAGCTTGCATGCATATATTATGACTTTCATTGAGATCATTGATACTGTAATAAAGAGGTATGTTCCTTTGTAGCAGAGATTGCATCATTGAAAAGGGATGCTGGCTGTGTGGAAGCAATTATACTGTCTTGCCAAAAACCATCAATTGCTCCTGGTTCCAACAGCTGGCATGCTCGGTTCTATACCTTTGATCCTTCACGCCTTTTCAGATATGAAAGACTAATTAATTGAAAGTACCATGTCATTTGCCTTATCACCAATTTCCCAGATAGACACTTGGATTCCTAACTTGCCAGATTCAGTAACAGTGCCCAAAAGCAAATCTGGGACTGCCACATGAAGTTCATCACCTGCATAAGGCTGAATACCGGACTGCACACCCTTTACTTTGTCAAATGCTAATCTTCAAACCCTTCAAATCTGACTTGGTCATCTTTAAAAATGCTAGCACCAACAATACTGTCCCCAGTCCAGCAGCTTGTAAAGGCAATAGGCTTGGGTCCCAACTGTAACTAAATTGTCAAAGAAGATCCACTTGCTTTATTTTCTGACCTTTCAAATTTGCAAGAGAAACAAGGCCAATAAAAGGTGAAGCTGACTGTAACTAAAAAACAACATAGTCTTCTGCCTGTTGTAGATAACCCTTGAAACATTCACCTTCATGCTTTTCAAAAACTGCTGATTTGGGCTTCACAAACTCAGAAAAACTGATCTAGAAATGCAGGCTTCCATGCACACTTACTAGGATGTTCCAAGAACAATATGATGCCATGTAGAACTACCTTGCATCACCATTATCCCTTAGGGGCTAGAGCCATCATATGTGAACAAAGGTGTAGCACTCCAAAGCAACACCATGATGAGGTAGCATGCTCCATAACCATCAAAATATAAACCAAGAGCGTGATCCATCAATCAAACACATGCAACATGAAGAAAATCAATAGATGAACCATGACCATGACAACCAACCATGGAGAAAATGAGTCTCCTCCACCAAGACACCATCCAATCAAATAATATAAAGGTGTACACCCCCAATCCATCAAAATTCTGTATGTACCATCTTGCAAACCCATCCATTGTGATGAAAATCACAACTGAAACTTCATGACATATGAGGTGTAACACCCAAGAACATCATAAAGGGGGGTAGTGAGGGAGAACATACCATGAGGATCCAAATCATCAGGGAGGGCAGTTTGCCAAGGGAAAGGGGTACACCAAAATGCTTTAAGAGAATGGTAGAGGGATTCACAAAGCTCGCGTCTTTCCGTGAAGAGAGAAATGTCCATTTTTTACAACAAAGAAAACAACAAAAAGTTCTTGAGTGGGGATAAGAGGGGGGATCGTGCAAAAGAGAAAAACTGAGGTGTTTATGGTGGAGTTTTCACTCATCATCAAATCAACAGTTCACGGGGCAAAACTAATGTTTAGGGGTTCGAGAGAGATGGCGGATGGAATTGGGGTAAGAGTCGAGGAAAGCCTTCCAAATGGCCTTGGAAAGAAGTTGATATTTGGTTGGAGATGTTTTGAGGGATGAGAAATGAGAAAGAGGAGGAATCGATTGATGAATGTGGAAGGTATAAGAGTCGGCATACTACTCATCGAAGTGCATAGTAGTACGTCAAGTGCTCGGGGGTGGGGGGGTAAACACTGATGGAAAAGGTAAGAAAGGAGTAGTCCCCAAAGGGGACGGGGGTGGTTGAGAAATGTCAAATGTGAGGGAGCAACTCTTGGCCAACTAGGACACGGTCAACCACACTAGCTCCACCGCTACGGGAGAAACACGTGACACTGCTAGAGTTAGGGTAACATGAAAGACCATTCAAGAGTAGTAAGTTGTGAGATTTCCCAAGCTATAGAAGGTGCCTCCCATGGGTTGTAAGGGCCCCAATGTCATCATCTAAAACCCTAGTAAGGCACACAATGTTTGAATCAATCTCCAGAAGGCAAAGGGCATCCTCAAATTTGTTGTGAAGTCGTACCTATAAAGACTAGGTACGAGTGTTTAAATCCCCCAAGAGGATAATCTCACCAAAAGTGGATTAATGAGAGATATCAAGGTATAGATCAAGAAACAAATCCCCATCAGAATCGTGATGAAATGCAAATTGTGAGGAAGCTAAGGTAAAGTAGCAAACTACAAATACTATATCCCAAGAGAGGGGGGCACTCCTATGAATTCTAATCCACATGAACCTAGCATGCTCATCAGAGATGACCATAGAAACATTGTCCCAAAGGGAGTTACATTTAAGGTATGCTACCCCTCACTGGTACTTCCCATCCTTTCCACGCATAAAGAGAAGCTTTGCTCTCAACTATGTAAGGTGTAGGTAAGATAGGCGAGTCAATGTGCTCACAAAAGATGGTTAATTGTTATGGTCGATTTGGGAGAAGAAATATAGGTATAACATTATCTTCTAGCTAGATCCTCTAACACTATCGAAATAGCAAGTCTTCTATTTGTAGGCCAAAGCCCATCGATAACTTTCAATGGTAAGTAGTTGTTTCTCGATACTTGCCATGGGTTTTAATAAAAGCAAAAGGAGGTCTCAAGACCCAATCATGTCATAAACCATTGTAGTTCCAACAAGCAATGAAGATATTGGGCAACCCAACCCCTCGCCTAACAAGGGTGTCATTTAGATGGCCAAGGACAGGCCCAACTTGGAGGGGGGGAATCTCAAATCACTGCTCTGAGGTCACAAATAACTATCCATTTACTCTCTTTCCTAGCTGCCACAACCTACTCTTTGGATCACTTGAGCTCAACCAACAAGGATCTCATGAGGTTTACATCTAGAAAAATCATGTGCGGAAGAGAGGATAGTCGTCTCTTGGATTGAAGGGCTCTAAGACTACAATCCGAACTTCAGAGTCTTAAAACGAATGAAGAGCATTGAATTAGCAAGAACCCAAGTACGTTCAACGATGATGTTATTCAGATCTAGGGTATCATGAGGGAAAGTAGTGACCTACATAGGGTTCAAAGAAAGATGGAGCTCCATGCACTCTAAGATTAAGAACAAAATGAGGTTAGGGCTCCTTAAGTTTGTTTTTGACCTACACAATCAATAATTGATCATTTGACAACCCTTAGAGCAGCTGCCAAGAAAGCACAAGGGAAAGGTAACGTTAAATAACTATCTTTGTTATATGGATTTTTATAAAGCATTTGATACAACAAAGGATCCTACAATATATGAGATAAGGAAAGTAAGGAGGAATATAGAAATGAGGCATGTGTAGCTTAACCATCTTGCTCACCCAAACATTACAGTATTTGAGGACAACAGTTTGCATATTCAAGCAGGCATAAGCCTTGCCATAGTAGGTGCAAGTTTATGTTGATGAATNCCAACTTGGAGGGGGGGAATCTCAAATCACTGCTCTGAGGTCACAAATAACTATCCATTTACTCTCTTTCCTAGCTGCCACAACCTACTCTTTGGATCACTTGAGCTCAACCAACAAGGATCTCATGAGGTTTACATCTAGAAAAATCATGTGCGGAAGAGAGGATAGTCGTCTCTTGGATTGAAGGGCTCTAAGACTACAATCCGAACTTCAGAGTCTTAAAACGAATGAAGAGCATTGAATTAGCAAGAACCCAAGTACGTTCAACGATGATGTTATTCAGATCTAGGGTATCATGAGGGAAAGTAGTGACCTACATAGGGTTCAAAGAAAGATGGAGCTCCATGCACTCTAAGATTAAGAACAAAATGAGGTTAGGGCTCCTTAAGTTTGTTTTTGACCTACACAATCAATAATTGATCATTTGACAACCCTTAGAGCAGCTGCCAAGAAAGCACAAGGGAAAGGTAACGTTAAATAACTATCTTTGTTATATGGATTTTTATAAAGCATTTGATACAACAAAGGATCCTACAATATATGAGATAAGGAAAGTAAGGAGGAATATAGAAATGAGGCATGTGTAGCTTAACCATCTTGCTCACCCAAACATTACAGTATTTGAGGACAACAGTTTGCATATTCAAGCAGGCATAAGCCTTGCCATAGTAGGTGCAAGTTTATGTTGATGAATATAGCGATGTGACACATTCTCCAGCTTACAAACCAGTGAGGTGTGGATCATTGCAACTATGTGAAGCCTTTCTCTCAGCTTACAAACCTAAGAGAAAGCCCCTAAGAAGGGTTCATGGTTCCTGTCTGGGATAGAGCTAGGAACGTAGAGATGACCTCCTCCATGACGTGAGTGAGAAGAACTCCAGATGATTATCCAGTAGGAAAAGTGATCTGATGAGTTGGACGTGCCTGTGGCTAAGCACAAGGTGAACGTGTGAAATCCCAAAAGTGTTGGGCACATCGTCATGTGAACAAAAATGAAGATGATGTGATGGCCTCCTCTGAGCAGCAGAGTTGACGAGAAAACTCCAGATGATTCTCATGTGTGAAACAGTGGGAATAGAGATCTGTAGAGTGGACGTGCCTGTGTATGAGCACAGGGGAACGTGTAGATCTGGCTCTTCTGTGTAATGCAGTGAGCCAGAGCTATGACATCCCCATGGATATGCCCCTATTGGGTGTATCAAATCCTTTGCTATATATTGTTCAAGAGTCTGACCTGCCTGTAACCCTAATTGTTATGTAAAGGGTACAGGTCGGCCCCACCTTAATGTAATTAATAATAAATGTAAAAGATAATTAATATTGCTAATATTAATAATAATAATAAATTATAAAGTGTCTTAGAGAGGTTGGCCCTGTTGAGCCAATAGAAGCCTTTGTTGATTGGTCAAGTCTAATATAAGTAAGGCATGATTCCCCATTGTGGAATCATATCATCCTGGTGAGTTTGGAAATTTCAGCAAGTACATCTACTTGGCAAAAGGTGCACACCTCTCTTGGGCGCTAGAGTTCTAGGATTTGAAGCACCCTCTTGTGTGCTAGGGTGTATCTTGGTGGAGGTCTTTCTCTTGAAGAATATAGCAAAGGATTTGGTTGGGTTTTCTTCCCTTGTTGAGAAGGGTTTCCCAGGATACTTCTTGTGTTCTTGTGCATGGTGTTTCTTCTTGTGATCTTGGTTGCTGCAACATTATTGTTTATGGTTAAGTGAAATGCAAAAATGGAACGAACTTCATGCTTAACCTAGCTTATGAAAAATTCAACATGGTATCAGAGCATAGGTCTTGAAGAACCCATTGCACAAGCTACAAACTTTTATCAGCCATCTCTCCTCTTTTGCAGATCTGTACAACCTCCTTCTCAGTGGTGATTCAGCCCTTAATACTTGGACGTTGGGGCTACTTTTTCAATAGAAGAGTACGGCCTCTTCCAACGCATCTCCAGAGACTCTCAGAGTGACATTTCGAGCATTTTGAATTTTTGGCCCTAGGGTTTCTAGGGTTTCGCTAATTTCTATAGAAATTTCAAAATTAGGGTTTTTGCAAACTCATTGAAGGAGCTCTTCAGCTCACCAGTGTTCTCCTATCTTTCAAAGGTTTATTGTTGGCAGTCGTAAGTCCAATAAACCTAAAAGTGCTAGCCTAGCCTAGCCTATCCATTAGGTTTTCTAGCCTAGTTGACAAAGGGTTGTGAAGAATCTAAAATTATGATGAACAAAAACAATGAATGGAATGAAGATGATGTCAGGACAAGGAAGCCAATCACCTACTCAAGACTCCTACATTAAGGGCCAACTTCAAAATAACAAAGATGACAAAAGGTGACACCGTGACTATCTTCTTCATAAAGATCTCAGAGGATAAAGATCAGCCAAGAGCCATTGGAGAAATCATATCAGCATCCTCAGGTATGCACTTGTATATATTATTTGTATCATTGTCATGAGGGAAATTGCAGGAGGAAGGAACCCTTTGTTGAAGTCAAGGATCCAGAGGGATCTCAGTGCATTCAAAGGAACGACACACTTGAAGAGAAGACTCCAGGTTTGATTGTTGTAATTATCATTCCTCTAAACTATATTTCTAAAAGTTGCTACATTACAAGTAGGTATTGTAGTTGTGACATATTCCTTAAATTGTTTTGATACTAGAGATGTACTCATTATTCCCCTTTAGGAGATATTCTTGTGTTGGCTCTTTTTGTTTTCTTGTTCCAGATAGGTTAAAAGATGCTTATTCTTCAGAAGGAATCACTTGACTCAAAAGAAGCCAAAACCATTTGAGAAAGAAGAAGAATATAACCATCATTGAGACAACCAATGCTACAAAGCATGGACAGAATCTTTCTAGGATTCCATGGGAAAAAGAATGCATGACACAGTATATGTGCAGAACAAGAGGCTTCACCAAACTTTGAAAAACATAACTCCCGAAGAAGTCTTCACAGGAATGAAGCCTAAGATTGAACACTTTCGGTTATTTGGGTGCCCAATATATTTTCATGTACCCAAAGAGAAGAAGTCCAAGCTAGATCCTTTAAGAAGAAAGGATACAGTGAATCTTCAAAGACATCCCTAGTCAGAGACAGATTGAGACAAGCAGAGACGTTGACCTTGAAGAAGAGACAATTTTAAAAGACCCAGAGAATCTCAGATGGAGATTGACAGTGAGACAATACCTTCTCCCCCTTCAGAAATTCATAGGGAGACAAACATTACTCTAGGTTATCCAGTTTCTCCAGTTGATATGTTCAGAGATATTGCAGTAGGGCATAAAATGCCTACCTAGACTCACTCTACAAGAGGCAGAGAAACATACAAGCCTCTCAAGGCACATTCCGAGAAAGCAAAAGAGATTTTCGAGCTATCCTTCAGTCATGAGCCACTTCATTGATGTTGAGACTCCTTGTCTTAGAGAAGCAAAAAGAGAACCGGTATGGCAAGATGCCATAACAGAAGAATACCAGTATATCTTAAATAATGATGCATAAGATATTATTCAGGGACCAGAAAGGGAAGTGTGTGGTAACTTCCAAGTGGATCTATAAGATCAAGCATGCAGCTGATGGAAGTGTCTAGAAATACAAAACAAGATCTATAGCCAGAGGTTTCTCATAAACAGAGGGAGTTGTCTATGATGAGACACTTGACCCAGTGAACCGATACACTTCCATCCATGAGTTGGAAACATATCAAATAGATAGATTCTTGATGAGTTTGGATTTCAGCAAGAATGTTGTTTGATCTAAACCTATACAGTGTTGGTGACGAGAACCTGATCTGGATAACTTATTCAGAAAGCATTGTTGTAATCCTTAACTTTTGTATTCGAGATGAAGAATCTGAGTATGATGCACTACTTCTTGGGAAAAGAAGTATGACAGAGGACCGATAGGATTTTCCTGAGTCAAGGAAAATATACATTGAAAATATTAAAGAAGCTCAGTATGACAGAATGCAAAATCCACTATGATGGATTTAAAGAAGAAGATTGATGATGATTCAGACGAGACTGATCCACAGCTGACTGGATCACTAATGTATCTAGTTAACACCGGACTTTATTCATGCCATGCAGTGAATGTGCCTATTCATTTCATGAGTCAACCAAGACAGACTTACTAGACAACAACAAAACATGTATTGAGATATATACAAGGCACAGTTGGATATGGCTTGAGATATGCCTCCAGTGTGAAACTGAGTTTGTCGGATATGTCGATTCAGATTAAGCAGAACGTACAGTGGACCGAAAGAACACATCCAGTTGATATTCTACCGCGAAGTTTGCCATGGTTTCATGATGCAGCAGAAACGAAACTCTGTGGCTTTGAGTACCACAAAGGCAGAGTATATAAGCATCAAGTGTGCGAAGCAATGTGGCTTCACCGGCTTCTAACAAATTTACTTGACCATGAGATGGATCCTATGATGATGACCAAGAGCCGTGAATAAAGCTCCTTGAAAACCCAGTGTTTCCTGATGGATCGAAATACGATGAGATGAAATACCCTTATTTCAGAGATATGATGCAGACGAAAATTGTACACATGCAGTACCTTCCTACACATGAGGAGATTGCAGATATCTTAACCAAATTAACTTCGTGAAGAATGGCTCCCTAATTGAGAGGGAGTGCCAATAACTCCAGCCAAGACAAAATTCAAAATACATCCGTGTGAGACTTGGCATGATAAAGCATGCCTCCCTGGCTGAGAGGGAGTGTCGATGAATGCAACTATGTGAGACATTCTCCAGATTACAAACTTGTGAGGTGCGGATCATTGCAGTTGGATCATTGCAGCTATGTGAAGCCTTTCTCTCGGCTTACAAACCTGAGAGAAAGCCCCTAAGAAGGGTTTGTGGTTCCTGTCTGGGACAAAGCTAGGAACATAAAGATGACCTCCTCCATGACGTGAGTGAGAAGAACTCCAGATGATTATCCAATAGGAAAAGCGATCTGATGAGTTGGACGTGCCTATGGTTGAGCACAAGGTGAATGTGTGAAATCCCAAAAGTGTTGGGCACATCGTCATGTGAACAGAAATGAAGATGATGTGATGGCCTCCTCTGAGCAGCAGAGTTGACAGAGAAAACTCCAGATGATTCTCATGTGTGAGACAGTGGGAATAGAGATCTGTAGAGTGGACATGCCTGTGGATGAGCACAGGTGAACGTATGTAGATCTGGCTCTTCTGTGTAATGCAGTGAGCCAGAGCTATTACATCCCCATGGATGTGCCCCTAGTGGGTGTATCAAATCCTTTGCTATATATTGTTCAAGAGTCAGACCTGCCTGTAACCCTAATTGTTATGTAAAGGGTACAGGTCGGCCCCACCTTAATGTAATTAATAATAAATGTAAAAGATAAATAATATTGCTAATAATAATAATAATAATAAATTATAAAGTGTCTTAGAGAGATCAACCCTATTGAGCCAATA
The DNA here is from genome assembly GCA_010110895.2 of Picea sitchensis. Lineage (NCBI taxonomy): Eukaryota > Viridiplantae > Streptophyta > Pinopsida > Pinales > Pinaceae > Picea > Picea sitchensis. Next base: position 32,365 of record SNQJ01S0027770.1, read on the forward strand.
GACGCCTTTGTTGATTGGTCAAGTCTAATATAAGTAAGGCATGATTCCCCATTGTGGAATCATATCTTCCTGGTGAGTTTGGAAATTTCAGCAAGTATATCTACTTGGCAGAAGGTGTGCACCTCTCTTGGGTGCTAGAGTTCTAGGATTTGAAGCACCCTCTTGTATGCTAGGGTTTATCTTGGTGGATGTCTTTCTCTTGAAGAATATAGCAAAGGATTTGGCTGGGTTTTCTTCCCTTGTTAAGAAGGATTTCCCAGGATACTTCTTGTGTTCTTGTGCATGGTGTTTCTTCTTGTGATCTTGGTTGCTACAACATTATTGTTTATGGTTAAGTGAAATGCAAAAATGGAATGAACTTCATGCTTAACCTAGCTTATGAAAAATTCAACAGTTTCTTAAGCAAGAGTTTAGTGGCAACACTTCTAATGAAGGTTATATTGTCCAATATCGGGTCAAACTTTCAATGGGAAAGACATTAGAAAAGTGACTGTCGTGGTCGTTGAGACAACGTATTTCCCTAATGCAAAACAAGGGGCCTACTTTTTTTGCAACAACCATCTATGAAAACATTTGGAATGAGAAAGATGGGGCTTCTAAAGCTGAAATAGTGGAAGATGTAAAACCTACAAATGCACATTTCGTTAGTAATGCCCTGCCTAATAATTAGATAAATTTTGGTGTGAGACAGTTGCAACTCTCCAAAGGGCAAAAGCAAAGAGAGTGGCCATTTCTAGGGCAATCTTGACGCATCCAACGATTTTTCTGTTAGGCAAGGTTAATAGTGCATTGGATACTAAATATAAGACAGCAGTACAAGCTGCATTAGAACCACTAATGCGGTCTTGGACTAGTGTTTGTTGTAACACATTGTCTTTCAACTGTTAAAAATGTTGACATAATTGTTGTGTTGCACAGAGGAGCAAGGTGGTACCAACTGGGAGCTCATTACTAGATCTGACACCAATGTTATCAGAACTAGTCCAGTGACCAAATCAGTCAACCCTAAAAATGTGAAACCGAATCGGACTGGAAAAAAAACGGTCGAGCAAAAACTACATAAAATATTCAAATTTTGAAAAAAAACATATATATTCATGTGCATCCCATATGAATCCAAACCATTTATACACAAATATGCAAAGTTTCTCATTTATATAGCCAGTAAGAGTGAATATAACCAAAATAGCACCGAGTGCAATCCATCTTTGAACCAAAACACATCAACAAAGAGGCTCTAAATGCCCTCTAGAGTCCAAAAAAAAATATGCTACAACAAATAACTACATATCATCAAAATCATTACCTATATTAGGATCCTCATCATCAGTGTCACCTTCTAAGCATTAAAATAAGATAGAAAAAGCTTAATATGCCTAATAAGTGATTTTACATGAGTGAAGGGTACATTTTTACTAGGGTCATGATAGAAGAGTTCAACAATCAATGCCACCAACATCAAGGTACATAGAGGGCTTGGTGCTCTTGGTTAAATGTCAGTTCCATACCCTCATACATGATAGGATCCAGTGGAAATGTTGCAATCTTTCCAATCTTGAAATCCTCAAAACCATTAAGTCTGTTGAATTTTGAATGGGGCCCCTGTTATCCCCTATCCTAGGGATAATAACCAAGGAGATCATGTCTCGAGGCCCACAGGTCCTAGACATGGAGTGCCAAGAGCCGGATGACTTGAGCATGGCCCCGAAGGGCCCATCTTTTCTTCAGTATAGCCCATCTATCAGCAACAACAGCATCCATCCCACCAGCCCGATCCCGAAGTCACAATAAGTCTTGCTCCACGAGGTAATGAGTCCAGGTATCATGGTATGTGTCACTCTGAGTATTGAAGCACTTAAGTATATGTTGCTTTGAATTCTCCTTCATTTCTTAACTTTTGCTTGGAAATTATGCTCTTTAACTTGTTCATAACTGGGAGGGTGACATGATGCCCTAGTAAGTTGATCTCCCTTTAGGATGAGTTGCCACTGAGTGGGTTTATGAAAGGTCATCCTCCATTCCCTCCATACTTACCACTTTCCATCGTTATTCCTCTCATCTTCCCCCACCTTGGTTTGGGCATTGGGTTTGCCACACTAGGAAGGGTTGTACCTTGCCTTGTGGGAAGAAGGGGCTAAAGGCCCAGAGGGTAAAAGTAGTTGGCAAGAGTTAAAAGCCAAAATAAAACCTTTGAGATGCTTTGCCCAGGGATTCCTGAGAAAGCAATAAAAATATTTTCAATAAGAGAAGGGAACCCATAAGATAAATCGAAACTCAAGGTACTAGTTGGTGGATGGGAGGTCTCATCATGAGCCGACCTATTAGGACCATAGGCATGTAACGGTATGACACTACCATCTATTTGGTCACCAAACCAGGGTAGTGGCTCTTGGTGGCATAACCAAGATAAAGAGGGTCTCATCACGAGCTAGCCTTCTCATCTCTATGAAATGCTTATGGGTAACGTTGTCACCTCTGGTCACCAAGCCAAGACAGTGTCCCCCAGCTCTTCCCTTGAAGCATGAAAGAAAAAGAGCAAAAGCTAAGAATAAAAGGCAATGAATGGGCTAGGAAACAGTGGCATCCATGAAAAGGTGCAGCTCGCCCTCTACAAAGGCACCCACAGGTAAGATCTACATTTCCCTGTTATCACTGCACCCTGTGCCCAAACACTTCTGCCACGCCACTTCACACACACTTACATGACCTAGATTGGTCCTCACCTAGGAAACACCCCAAACTTATGGAGGATTACCCCAATAGGACATCCTGAGACCTTCTCCAAACCTGACTTGTTAAACTACATAATGTCTTTGAGCATTTGTCTGGGTAAAGGGGGGTTTGATGCACATGTTTGGGTCATTTGATTATATGTGATTGACATTGCTATTATGCATGTGACTTATGAACCCCTGGAGGGCGTACTTCTTGTTGTTGCAGGACTTTGCCCAGTGGACAAGTACATATGGGGGAATGATTACCTCTGACCTCCATGGGGCTGAAAGCCCATAGATGGATGATGTAACACCAACCAAGGGAAGAGAGACACCAGGGGCTTGCACCAGGAAGAAAGGACATTGCCCCGAAGACACTCTGGCAAACCTAAACCCAGGGGGTCTTGCCTTTCCACCTAGAGGTTGACCCTGAAGAGCCCATGACATCATCATTTTGACCCTAGACGTCATCCAAACAGGTTTACATTTATGAGGGTAGTTGTGTGCTAGTTGGCACGTGTGGCACCATTCAAGGCCTTTGGAGGCCAAACGTTCTGCATTTGAGGCCTAATGTTCTACCCTAAGAGCCTAACGTAACCCTAGAAGGGCATGTCGTCACCCTTGGAAATGATATTAGGGTTTAATTAATTTCATTTATGTAAAAAATGGATTTTTGATGTAATTTGGCCAGGTCGACCTTTTTATGTCCTAAATTTAATTAAAGGTCATTGAAACTGAAGAAATTAAACACAATAACAACAATTGACAAAATAGAGAGAAGAACAGCAACATGGCGAAAAAGGCATAATAGCCAACAACATTCTTATTCACTCCAATGTTACATATTTATAGTACAATGGGTGATGCCACCTCATAGAGAGATTTGCTCTAGATCCTAAAATCATGCATTATGACTAGGTTAGGCAATCTTAACTAACTCATTAGTCATCACTTGAGGATATATTACTAATATCCTAAATGAACAATACAAATATAGGCGACAATTTAGACTTAGTGATTGGTAAAGGTAAGCCATAGGCTAACATTTCCCCCCTCAATCACAAGTCCAATCAATAATACCAGCAATAAAGCATAAACCAGTATCAATTCCATGTCTTCATACTGAA
>SNQJ01S0027770.1:47425-59340 GCA_010110895.2 Picea sitchensis
CGTGCATAGGTCGGTGATAAAGCCAAAATTTCACTTTTTAAAAACTCATTTTCAAAATGGATTGAAGGGGTTTGAGAGAAAAGGAGGTATCCACTATTTTCTATCGAGCTAAGGAGTGGAAATAGAGTGTTTTTGTTTGCCATCAACCATTTATTATGGAGTGGGGATTGATTCCCATCAACCGTAACCATATTTGTAGGTATGTGTAACAATTTAAGCATGTTATTGTTTCTTTTTCATGATTTTTGATAGGTTTTGCAATGCCCATTAGTTTTCCTTCTTGTTGATTTTTATTGGGAGATCTACCATATATTTAGGTTTGTTTTTTATTTTATTTGCAATAGTATTGTGTGTTGATTTCCATTTTCTTGTTTTCCCTAGGTTTAATCTTTGCCATACAAAAATGCCAAAGGCATTGGACCAATCGCGGGAATATGGTGAGCCCATTGAGCCTAATAATCGACAAAAGATATCTTGCAAGTTGTGTGCGAAGAAAATGATCGGGGGAATCGGTAGGTTGAAATACCACCTTGCACAAATTATGGGGCATGAAGTGGGAATTTGTCCAAATTCAAATTACATTTATGGGGCACAAATGAAGAGGAAGTGTTGACATTTTAGCATGAAATCTTAGATTTAACAATAGCTTATTAATGCATGCTTCAGTTCTGTACAATAATACATTGAAAAATACACATTCATGCTAAAATAAACTCAGTAGAAACATAAACAAAGCCACACACAAATACACAAGGATTTGCTCTGGAAGCCTCACTCCTCTGAGGAAAAACCAATAGAACTTCAGATCTTCTATTCAATACATGGTTAATGAGTACATTACAGTGTTAGGATCTGAACTAACTCTTCAGATTTGAGCTTCTTCTGATACCTCCATAAGCAATCTGCTTTACGAAACACTCTTGTTGCTTCTTGAGATGAATATGGTTGTCCTTCTTGACAAGCCGTACAACCCTCCTCTGGGCTCAGTTCTCAGCAAAACAATGATAACTGAGGCCCTAGCTCGACTTCCTCTAGCAAGCTCGAATTAGCTCGCTGCCTTGATCACTCTCAAAACTCCCTCTCAAGCTCAGATGGTGAGTCTCTCTTGTGATGATGAGAAATGAGGCTCTCTTGGTCTTTTATAAACCTTAGCCTTTCTCTCATTTAATCCTGGCCCTTAGATCTTCTCTTCAAGATCTAGATCTGACGGTGGGGACTTAATCAAGCATTGAGACAACTTAAGTCACATTCAACGGTTGTGACTTAATCTCATGTTGACTTAAGTGATCCCCACCATCACTAAGTTGTCTAGACATTATGGGGGCGCCTTCCACACTACTAGACACCCCTAGTGTGGAAGTACCTACTCGAGCTACATACTCTAACAATTCCCATCAACCATAACCATATTTGTAAGTATGTGTAACAATTTAAGCATGTTGTTGTTTCTTTTTCATGATTTTTGATAGGTTTTGCAATGTCCATTAGTTTTCCTTGTTGTTGATTTTTGTTGGGAGATCTACCATATATTTAGGTTTGTTTTTTGTTTTATTTGCAATAGTTTTGTGTGTTGATTTCCATTTTCTTATTTTCCCTAGGTTTAATCTTTGCCAAACAAAAATGCCAAAGGCATTGGACCAATCGCGGGAATATGGTGAGCCCATTGAGCCTAATAATCGACAAAATATATCTTGCATGTTGTGTGGGAAGGAAATGACCAGGGGAATCGGTTGGTTGAAATACCACCTTGCACAAATTATGGGGCATGACGTGGGAATTTGTCCAAATTCAACCTCATAAATCACTTCAGGAAAAGGGTAAAAAGAAGGATGATAGGGAAGCTTCGAGACTTGAGCTTGCAGTGGGAGGAGTTGCAAGACTTGGGGTAGCCACAAACATTTCAGGGGTGGAAGTGAGAGCTTTTGCTTGGCCTCACCTTCCACAATTCCCTTAGCCAACTCACCTTTTTTTATTCTAATAACTGCATTTGGTGTGCAACCTTCTATTAGGTTAAAGGAAAGCAAGAACCAAACAAGATTGTGGGTAGATGTTTTCTATGGAGTGACATTCCTTTGAGCATTGCCAAGAACAACTTGTTCTACTAGTCTATGTTTGATGCTATTATTGTTGTTGGCCCAGGGTACAAGGCCCCTACCTATGAAGAGTTGAGAGGGCCTATCCTTCAAAATGAAAAGCTCCGTTGCACTTGCATATTGGAAGAGCTTAAGGAATGTTGGGAAGTCACTAGATGTACTATGATGCCAGGCGGTTGGATCAATGTGAAGAGATGGACCTTCTTAATTTCTTGGTTAATTGTCCCAGAGGGGTAATGTTTATTAAATCCGTTGATGCATCCACACATGTTAAAGATGCGACATTATTAGGTGAGTTGTTGGATGGGTTCATTTGAGAGATAGATTTGCATATTGGTATCCAAGTCATAATGGATAATGTTACTAATTATGTGGCTGCTGGCAAGTTGCTTGTGTTGAGGTACTGTTTACCCCTAGATTTTCACCCTTGAAAATCTTGAGGATATAAGCCAACGTGCACTATTTTGGCTGGCATTCTGAGATTCTCCCAGAGTTTAGCACTCATGTTGAGTTAGAGGTTGGTTCCGATCAGACAGGTACATGATCGGTATGTGGTTGTTTTTGTTTCAGAGTTAGAGCTAGCTTGTTTTCCTTTTCATTTGAGAGAGATGTCTACATACAACAGGTGTCCCTACTTTTTAGGAGACATTGTTTGAGAGACTCAGTTGCCAGTCTTGAGCAATTTCGGCATACATGGTTGGTCCTAGCGTGATTGTAGGCCCGATTACACCTTTTTAGGTGACATGCAAGAACTTTCTATTTTTAGCAGGTTGAGCTTCAGGGCTCAGATTGAGATTCTGAGTGTGTAGTGTTGATCTTTGAGACATTCCGAGTCTTTTGGACCTTTTCTGGTGACATGCATGGTATGTCTATTTTCCAGCAGGTGGAACATCGAGGCTCGCATGTCGATTCTGACCGCATATTTGGAATCCTCTCGAAAAATCGAATCCGATGAGTATGATATCATTGAAATCTGAGCACATTCTATTTTTAGTAGTGTCTATTTTTAGACGCATGACACATGGCGGTGTTCTCATAGTCATCTTGGATGTTTTTGACAGTTTTCTAAATTTTAAGAGCCGGGCCCTATTTTTAGCGGTTTCTGTAAATAGCAGGGGTGACAGTTTCCAGAAGTGATAAGTGGCATGCTTAGATTCCGACATTTGGCAGATTTTTAGTATGATGTGGCATCTACTTGGCATTACTTGATGAGGGGTGCACTTTCCAAGGCAAAGGTAAATAATGTCAACGAAGAATTAGATAAAGTGAAGAGGTGGCGCATAGTATGAGGTGGCACTTCCATGGAGATGATTTAGCTAATTAGGGTTAACTTTTATCACTAATTTCCCTCACTCGACATGTCTTCACTTTCCATGCATTAATTTCATCAAATTCCTCTTAATTTGCTTTTAAACGTTAATTTCCTAAAAAAGAGGAAAATCCCTAAAAAATAGGGCAAATTTCCTCCTTGGCTAAATTCACTCATTACTTGGCCAAATTTAGCGTTTGAGCATCCGTTGGATTTCTAATTTTATCCTCCATGCATCCTATCCGTTCTTAAACTCCCAAGCGCATGTTTTATCCCTCATTATCTCCTCTCCTTTTCCTAGAATGCGCCCTTGCTTCTCCTCCTTCACTCACATGTGTGGTGCATTGTCCATGCTAGCTCCCTTCTCCTCCCTTGCCTGTGCCATCTATTTTCTCTTCCTAGCCATTCTCCTCCACATACACACCTATTCTAGCTCCCTCTCTCACATGTGGGGGTTATTTTTGGTTTCTTCTCATTGCGAGTGCACCTTCCTTCTATGTTTTAGAGTGCTTTTCCTCTCTTGTGTGCATTAACTCACCTCCTTTATCACTTAACTCGCCCTCTCTACTTAGCATGCGCATATCTTTTCTTCCTAAAACTCTATTTTCTCACTCCATAATTTCTATCTTCCTCACACTCCTATCCTATTCTCCCTTACCCATGCGCATCTCATCCTCTCGCCACACATTCAACCCCTCACACGTGGAGTTATCTCAATCTCTCACTCTAGTTTCTCCCATGCGCATGCTTCCTCACCTTCTCATCCCTCCTCATGCACATTCTTACTACTCCTATTCCTTCTCCTATTTCCCATGTGCAATACTCACTCACTCTTCCTTGGGACTTGTGCCCTTGAGGCTATATATTGGATGGTTCACATGAGTTGTTGGGGCATTTTTGTGGCAGCAGCACATACTACACTTATTCTCTCTATCTCTCTCATTCTATAGTCTAGTTACTTTCTCTTGAGCAAGGATAGTCATTGTACCGGTTGTGGACTTGTTGATTGTTGTGCAATCAACCCTTTGGCAAGCCTATAATGAAGAAGTTTTGTGTTTGTTTCCGAACCTCCCCTCTTGTTGGTATTTTGTTTTATTTTTGCGATTAGATTAGTAGTTCATGCTATTAATTGTGATATTAATCTATCTTTTGAGTAGTTTCTCTTTGATTTTCTTCTATCTCTCTTGTGCTAACTCTGCAGGATCCCTCCAAGCGACATAAAATCTACTTTTCCCTCATGTCTTGGGCAGTTTTAACACGCTGTCCAAGACATTTCAGTTGCTGTTTTTTGTCATAATTTGCAGAAAATCAGACCTTAAGACAACAACAAAGTACCCTAGGGACTTCCCCCCTGAAGTTGGCAAGCACCAACCCAAACAGAGAGGGGTCTAGCTCGTGACAATTTGGGGCTTTTCTCCTTGAATTAGCTGCTTTTCCATTGCTGTTTTTTCTGTTATATCAGCTCAATTGGAGGATGAAAAAGTGTGTTAATAAATTGGCGCCATTGTTGGGGAACACAAGTCTTGGTAACAATGACATTGGTAAGTTTTTATTTTAATTCCTATATTTTATTTGGCTCACCTGACAACTCCACAGGATACAAGGACGACTCCATAGGGGACTTGCACAAGAAGATCTTTCGATTTTGATTCCATCACAAGGTCTAGTTCTGAGCTTGAGCAAATCCTAAATACTTTTCTCAGAACAAGACTACTCTCTCACCAAGAACTCCTTGCAAGGTTTGTAGGCATATTGAGTTCTTTGGTAAGTTCCTTTCGACGAGCACTATGGTAAGTATAACTTCGACATATTCATCTTTGGTTTTATTTTCATCTCAAGCTAGTAGGGTAGCAGCTATGCTTTTTTCTATTTGAGACTAACAATATGGCCACAACTGTGAGGCCACCAAGAAGGTGGAGATTCTCTGCTTTTGACCCACTGAGTTTTGTTGCATTTCCAGACTATCCTCATGACTTACCTACTCGTAAATGGCTTAAATTGATACCTTTGTTTGTAGGGAGGTCAAGAGAATCAGTTGAGTATCACTTGGCTGCTTTTTCAAAGTTGTTGGATGATTTTCAGGTGGAACTTGAGGATGTTGCGATGAGGATGTTTGTGTCGACCCTCGAGGGGGAGCCACGAACATGGTACAAGTCTCTTCCTAATGCCTCTATTGATGGATGGGATTCATTCCAAACGAAGTTCATTTAATGATGGGCAGATTAACAGGACAACTTTTCCTTAATTAATGCTTTTGATAATATTAAAAAGAATGGGGATGAGACTGTCATTGATTTTAATGCTCATTTTTTCAAGACTTATTATAAAATATCTACTACTATAAGGCCTAATGATGCTTATGCTTTAAATTATTGTCTTGAGACATTTGATGGTATTTTTGTTATTTTTCTCAGGAATGAGGAACCTCAAACTCTGGAGGAAGCCCAAGTTGTTGCTATTAAGTTGGAAGGACATTTTATTGCAGCATATGGTTTCCTTCTGATCCATGAATTTCAATTACCGATTGTTAAAGTAGTGTAGGAAGTCCTTGTTTCTAAAGATGAACCACAACTTGCACCATGTCAGGTTCCCAGAGATGAATAGGTGGATGATAATTTGGGCTTGGATGATCAGGAACCAATAGCTGCACCACTTGAGCCATATGCAGAGTTCCATGAAGATGAAGGTGAAGATTTGAATACTCAAGAGTGTTCATGGTTTCCTTCAATTAGCAATGATGAGAAATTTCAAGAGGAGGAACCACAGGTTAACCAAGTATAAATAAGTGAACAAGAGGCTTCATCCTTGCCTATCATAGTAGTGGTTTAGGAACAACTTGATCCAATACTAGTACAACAGGAGGAGCCACTTATGGTTCAACCAGAGGATGATGTCCCTTACACTTTGCCTACGATTCCACATCCCGAGGTTGTTCTTCAGGATCCTGAGATTGATCAAGGCTTGGATATCAGGGTTCATCATGATGCAATTGAGCTATCATTTCAGCCTTTTGAGCTAATTCTTGATTCAGGGAAACATTCTATTATGTGAAAACTTTCTTCATGTTTGTCATTTCTTGACATTTAATCAATAGTGTTTAATTTTGCTTTTGCAATTTTGCTATTTCAACCATCAATTTTACATTATCAATACTTAAGGAATCATTGACATCCCTCAATTCCTCATTTTTATTTGATAAAGAAGCGTTGTTATCTTTCAATCCGTCAACTTCTTCAATTACAGTTTTAAGGTGGTCCATGTTACACCCCCTCTCTAAACCCTGAGTATAGGTAATTAATCACGATTGGTGATTGCCATACAATGGCATGTAAATATTGTAAATGTATTGTTGTTTAATTATAAATGCCAAAAAACTGACCGTGGGGGTGAAGCCTTAAAGTACTAGCCATGATACCACTAGAGGAAAGAGTGAGGGAACATAGAGAGGGGTTCATTATGCCAAGACGACCCAATCCTCCTTGCTGAAATATTTTAATTGGAAATATTAAGATATTTCCTTTAACTTTGATTTCAAGGTAAATTAGTTAATGAGAAAAGGAGCCATACAATGGCATGTAAATATTGTAAATGTATTGTTGTTTAATTATAAATGCCAAAAAACTGACTGTGGGGGTGAAGCCTTAAAGTACTAGCCATGATACCACTAGAGGAAAGAGTGAGGGAACATAGAGATGGGTTCATTATGCCAAGACGACCCAATCCTCCTTGCTGAAATATTTTAATTGGAAATATTAAGATATTTCCTTTAACTTTGATTTCAAGGTAAATTAGTTAATGAGAAAAGGATTGGTGGTTGAGCAACCAACCACCCAATGAATGGAAGCATGGAGGGCTTGGATGAGACATTAGAAGCTGTCAACCAAAGCTACCTAGCGTACCATTCCACAATCCCCAAGGTTGACCTGAGTGCCTTTTGACAGAAGATAGGGGACGGGTCGAGAACCTTCCCCAGGATTTTTACGGGCAGAAGAACGCACGAGGAAAAAGGGGAGGGGGACATACACAGAAGAAGAACTGGAGGAGAGTTTAGAAGGGAGTCTTAGAGAAAGGAGTTGGTCGTAGCACTGGTTTGAGAACACAAGAACCTATCTTGAGCTGAGAGGCCGCGATCTTGATGTTGGAAGGCATCTGATAAACCTCGAAGAGGCCCGAGCTAGGAGAGGTGAGTGTAGAGAATTCCCTGGTGGTATCATGGCTTGGCATGGGGGTGGCCTGCTACCGAAGTGATTGAGCATGCAAAGCCTATGGTTGGGTGGAAAGGCGAACACCCACAGTTAGTTGACTGGTCACAACTTGTAAAAGATAAGTATTTCTTTATTCTGAGTAATTAAATTCAAAGGCATGGATAGATACTTGCATTAATGCCTGTATTTGTATGTGTAGTGTATATATGAATAGGAGGAATATGTATTCTACCTCGAATAACTAAGGAATTGTATAAATAGTACCCTCCTATGAAGGTAGTCATGAATATATTTGCATGTTTGTGCTTTCTGTGTGTGCCGTTGGGTATTTGTTGCAGTGTGATGCCTGTGAAAAGAAAATAGACTTATAAACTAGAGTAAGTGATACTTCTAAGAGGAACGAAATACGACAACAATGGCATGTCAAAGGCCTGAGAAGGTCGACAAACTTTAGATAGCCTGAAAAGGCAAGGTCTTGAGTCTGATTGTAACCTTAAAGGAAGCTAGATTGGCTTAAGGAGCCTCAAGTTACGTATAAACCTCCACGTTAAAATGAGAGGGCCACAGGATGCAAATCCTCATAGAGATAGGTGAAGAAAAAACCCCTTGCATACATTGCAGAATAAGGTTCAGAGCCCTTGAAGGCTTGGTGAAACCGTGAGAAAGAACTTGGAAGAATCCCCGAACAATTAAGTCTAGATTTGGACTGCTAGCCTAGAGAAAACCCATGTTTTCAGCCTGAAGAAATCGCAGTCGTTGAATCGACGTCGCGATTAGATCCCGACCCTTTGTCGGAAGGCGTAGTCATCAGAGCGCCCCGGAGCAGGGTCGATGAGAGACTCCGATAGAAAGGGCTCTGAGATAATGTGAGTCGTTGGATCCATTGGTGAGTGGTCCTAGCGAATTCGGGACCATGTGTCTTAGCGTTAAGTCTGTCAGAAGTCAAACCATCGGTGTGATGGGTGCGAAGCTGTGTTGGGACTTTGACGGGAAAAGGTTCCGAGTCAACGATAAGCGTTGATCTATCAGAGGGTTGAAAGGTGGAATCCCAACCATTGATATTGGATGCGAGGAACAGGGTTCCAACCCCGGTCCCATCCCTTATCATATAAGTGCAAGGAGAGAGAGGATGACATCGACATGACGTGTCCTACCAACATGGTAGCTAGCGTGTCCAGGAGGACGACAGGTGTCGATGCCTGGTTTGTCAAAAGGACGAGGATGAGCCCTATTGGGATTAGAACCTCAGGAGGTCGCCCTTGATTGTTGACCACTGGATCTGAGGGTGAACAGATCTGGACCGTCCATTGGAGGGGTAACGATCGGAGGGAGTTACAGTCCCATAAGGAGATGCACTCCGATGGGAGGAACTTCGAGGGTAGATTTGGGCCGTTGGTCTAGAAAGATTTGATCCGAGCCGTTCTTCGGAGGACGTTGTTCGGAGTCAGCTGTAGTCCTGGAGGAATTGCATTCCGAAGGAGGGACTCCGAAGGCAGATCTGGACTATTGATCTGCCGTGAACAGAGGAACTCCGAAAGGTGATCTAGGTCGTTGATCTCCTACTAAAGGCTCTGAGGGACGATTTCTGACCATAAATTTGGTAGAGTCCGAGGAGAGACCTCAGTCGTTGGATCTATGATCCATCCCGAAAGGAAGTAAAGGATTATGATGACATCAGGATGACGGTGAATACCCGCGGGACAACTTACATGTCCCTTAGGATGACGTGTGGCGATAGCCGATTGGTCGAGAGGTCGGGCATGGACCCCATTGGGCGATAAGGGCCGTGAAACTTCACTTCAATTAAGGGCTCAAGAGGATGACATGGATAGTGCCACATGTCGAACATAGGAGCCACGTTGCATAGTGATTTAGCATTAGTAGGTGCGCTTCTCTGAGAAATATGGATGCCATGTGTCAGGTGGCGAGAGTGCCACATGTCTTGCAGAGATGTTGCCACGTGTCAATAGGATTTGGCACTCGCAGGTAAAAATTCGAGAAAATATGGGCCGTCCATTGAAGTTTGAAAGGTCGACAAGGCTATGTGATGGTCAAGAACGCTGGCGATGACGAAGGTATCGACAATGTAATGAGAGTCGTTGATCAGTGGTGGGTCGTAGTTAATCTCCACTGTAGATTTTCAAAGAACCCTTTATAGGTTATAGAACGGGAGGCGACATCATGAGTGAGGTGGTATGCCATAACTTTCGGAGAACGATAGGTGTCGACACCTGGTTCCTCGTAAGGTCAAGGGTGGGCCTTGTTGGGTCTAGACCATTGTATGGCCGTTCGCAATTGCCAACCGTTAGATCTACGGGTTGAGAGATTTGGGTCGTTCGTTGTAGATGGAAGGGTTGGCAAGGCTTTGTGTTGGCTAAGAATGCTGATGACGGTGGAGGCATCAACGATGTGATGAGGATCGTTGGATCCGTGGCCAATGAATTTGATTCGTAGATCCAGGCGTAATGTCGTCGGAGCACAGAAGAAGGGAAGAGTAGGCGTTAAGCGTCGTGTCCGTTAGCATCGTCGAATCGACTAGAACCGTTGGATGATCGACGCGAGGACCGTCAGATCGAGAAATGTTAGATGGGAAGGTGTTAACCCTTGCGTAAGTTGGAGTCGTCGACTCACTCAGAGTCGTTGGATGAGTGGCTTGTGAACCGTCGGATCTAGGAAGGGATTCGATTAACTATGAATCGTTAGAACTTTTCATTGGAGAAATTTGTAACCCATGGGAATGAAATTCCCAATGACGACGACATGAGGTCTCGTGGGATAGAAACTTTGGATTAGTAAGCCACGTGGCAAATGTCATGTCGGATGACACGAGTATTGAGAGGCCACGTGGAAGTGAGGTAGTATTGGTTAATGGAGACCTGAGAACTTTGGGAGGCCATAACTTTTGTCTCTGAGATAAGATTTGGGCATACTTACAGCATTGGGAAGCTCTTGACGAGCAGGAGACGTTGGTGCCCTTGAGAATAGACTTCGAGATGTCTAAGAAGAAGAAAAGTTCTAATGCCCCATCCCATAAAAGGTACTTAAGGGGTTGGGTGTGTTACACTCCAATATACCTGCTATGACCTTGAGCAAAATATTCCTCCAAAGAACAAGTTAGCAGAAACCAACACTGCCAACAAATTCAATGCAAAATTTTGATTAGTTTGAAAAAAATCACAAAAAATAGATACCGCATGCAGAAGTTATTTGAAAAGAAGATTTTTTCTAGTAACCCTCTGGAGTCAAGCACCCGTCGCAGAAAATAAACCCTTTTTTCTCTTAAGCGACAGGTCACCATATGACCACAAATTAAGTTACTTCAAATATGGTTCAAAAATTGCACTCTAGAAGAATTGTACCTACCACAGTGCAAGTGTTTTACCAAGGCTGTTGGGAGCGGGGAGCGAAATCGGGAAGCGGGAGCGTCAATTTTCAAAAATTTCCGGGTGTGGGAGCGTCAATTTTCAAAAATTTCTGGGAGCGGGAGCGGTTTTTATATAATACATAAAAATATATATATTTTGATGCATATATGTAAAAAAAACATGCAGAATGTTGAATCAATTGCAAAAAACATGAAAACATAGATATAAGATCATTTAACTAATTGGTTAGTGATGAATCATGATCATTAACGCATCAACGGTCAACCATTTAGTACACATATAACATCAATCTTAAACATTTGTCATCAATAGATTGTAAAATACATCAACGACAAAATGAAATAGAGTCTAGACTCTAGAGCATCATATTCATTACCAAAGAGCTGTAAGATTCATTGAATAGTTCAAACTTCAAAACTTCAAAATTCAAATTTCAAACTTCAAACTTCAAAGGTAAACTGTCATATAATGTTCAACTTCAAACTTCATAATTTCATAAATTCATTGTTTACAGAATAAGCCATAATAAAGAGTCAAGAGTCAAGAGTCAAGAGTCAAAACAAAGTACTAAGTTCTAGAATCTAGAGACTACTTCTAAACAGGAAACAAAAAAAGAGATCTAGTATAGAGTAGCAAGTACTAAGTACTAAGTACTATTCTCTAAGTTTTCCTCTTGCCACAAGAAACTTCTAGTTTCTTATCCCGTTATCTTTGAAGAGAAGTAGGAACATGTGGAAGTTATCGTGGAACACGACCAACAGCTGAATGGCCCCCACGTGACAATGGACGCTGTGAAGATAAAGGTAAAATTGATGAATTTGGAACATCGCTAGTGGATGGGGGTGGCATGTCTCCTCTAGGAATATGATCACCATCACGATCACCCAAAAGTTCCTCTTCCAAGCGTTCTAAAACAATGGCT
>SNQJ01S0027770.1:76004-87004 GCA_010110895.2 Picea sitchensis
GCGCAAGTACTCAAGGAACTCCATTGTCTAGCTTGGGAAGAGCTTACACTTTGTATCAGGTTCCTTTGGTTCATTTTCTCTTTGTAGCATTTGCTTGAGATCTCCATAATACATCTACTCTTTTACTGGTTTTCCCCATGGGGGTTTTTCCAAGGTCATGTTGACCAAAAACACTCGTGTTAAATTGTCATGGTTTGCTTATTTACTTTCAGCATAGTAGGTGTTAAAGATCCTAGATGGTAAAGTTCAGATTTGTTGGCTGTTTTGGACAGCAAGAAAACAGTCCTAAAAACAGTGAGAAAACAGTTTGAAAGTACCTTGAACTTAGTTCCCAACAAGAGGTCACATGACAGGCCTGTTGGGCAGCCTATAGGAACCTCAAAATTTCTTCACGATGGAGCTACAGTGTAACAAGAACACAAGATTACAAGGCCATAGTACTCTGAACCTTTGGCTTTGAGTCATAGCTCAAAACCAAGAAGCTTCAATACTATCGTAGAACTTCATATCACACCACACATTAAAGTACAATATCACAATAGTATGCAAATGAGAACATGTGAAGATACAACAAATGTAAATAAAATGAGAGCAAGAGCACAAGAAAGCATTCACCAAGAGAGACCGCTATAGGTGGGTACAAAGGCATACCTTGGAGCTCACCCACATTCACATATGAGTTTCACTTCTTTATGCTGCTCATAGGATCACAACTAGTATATTGATATTATGTGGAACAAATTACAATTGATGTATTACATGTGTGTTAAATAAGTGAGGGTTCACCCACATACAAGGGTGCTCTAGGGACAAATAAGCAATAATTTTTTTTTCCAAGGAAAACCTTGTATCCTCGCCCTTCCCTAGAATATCCAGATGGAGGGTGGCTTAACTGCCAGTCACAATAGTGGCTGGTAACCCCAAGGGACTTGACCAGATTTGAACCCGTGACCCAAGGCCTTCCTGTTGGCAACATACCTTGGGCGGATGGTTCTACCGATTGAGATAATCCTTGGGGCTTAAAATGTTTGGAACATCTCGCCCCACTCTCAAGCACTTAAGTGAGAGTGAGATTGCTTGTACCTTGCCGACCCCAATCAGCCCACAAGGGGCAAACATGTCACAAGTGGGATTTGAACCTGGGTGGGGAGGATAACAACTTCTCCTCTTAATCACCCAAGCTAGACCCAATAGACAACAAATAAACATTAATGCTCCAACACTAAGGACATAATCTTTCTTAAATTAGTTGATGGTTTCGAGTCTTGACCATGTAAAGAACGCCCAATTTCTTTACGAGTTGTTGGAGTTAAGTGCAAGGTGGCAGAGGAACATGTCCAAATTGTGGTAGACAATGCTTCAAATTGTGTGGCCGCTTGGAAATCTTTGATGGACATGCACCCCATTATTTTCTGTACCCGTGTGCAGCCTGTTGTTCAGACCATATCCTAGAGGAGTTTGGAAAATTCGATTGGGTTCAATCGATTAGTGACAAGGCAAGGTCCATAAAAACATTACAATCATGCATGGGCCCTTAACTTGATGAGGAAATACATAGAGAGCAAGGAGCTTGTTTGTCCTTCCATCACTCAATTTGCCACTAATTTCATCTCCTTGCAGTCCATTTTTAATGAAAAGATGAACTTGAAGAGAATCTTTGTGTGTGTGGAGTGAATTGGATCCAAGTATATCAGGTCAAGAGATGGCATTGGGGTTGCAACACATTTTTCCAATGATGCTTTCTGGAGGATGCTAGAGGTGATTATAATTTCAGAAGCACTTCTAGGATACTGGATTGGGAAAACCCGTGGAATATATATATGGCCATTTAGGGTGCCAAGGAAGCGATTTGGAGTATATAAGTATTAAGGAGACAGGGAGGATAAATACATGCCTCTGGGATATCATTGATTCGTGGTGGCAACATCAACATCACAGGCCTTCGGATGTTTCTGTTTACAATGTAAACCCAACTTTCTTTTATGAGTCCTCCATCTTGTCATCATCAAGAAGCAAGAATGCCATTGTGAACCAGTTGGAGGAGGTCGAGCTGAAATCAGTTTGGATCATTGAGACAGAGGAGCCAACATTCCATGATGAGTTCAGTTGGCTACACACCGGGACAATAGAACCTTTAGATGCAGGAACACGGGCTTCCGCTTCCCTTTGATGAGTGCAATTGCAATATGCATTGCTAATTAGGAGACTGAATGATTAGTTGGCATTGGCAGTGGGCATTGCCCACTCATTCTGTTTAGATATTTACTTATTTTCTTTATTGATGTCATGGTCCATCATCCATGGTGTTTACAGTCTAGACTCTTGTACATATAATATTTGAAGTTTTTGTACAATAAACTATTCGAAGTAATCTAAAATTTCATGATAGCGCCTTACATGCCTTTATTTTGGTGTGTGAAGAGGATTGTCATGGAATGGAAATCATCGAAACATTTTGTAAACAATTCTGTATTTTTTAAGGAATCATCAAAACATTTTGTAAACAATTCTGTATTTTTTAAGTATTTTTTTTGTTTTCCCAGTTAAGTCATGCTGAGTTATACTCTTGCTCTTCCGATTTGCTGAATTGTTCTAGAGTCCAAGTTGTATGACTATGATATAGTTGTATGGTTGGATTGTTAATGATGTAGCTTTAATTTGATGAGGAAGAAAATGATTTTTGGGAAAGTAGACAAATGAACACTTGTGAGCAGCTACTCAAAATATTTACTGTTTTTTATTAAATCAGCAGGAAATGGATTGTTGAGCGAGCATTTTGGCAATGACTTTGCTCCAGACATTGCATTTTATGTTCAAGGAAGACCCATCGAAGCACATAGAGCTATTTTAGTTGCACGATCACCATTTTTTAAGAAGAAATTTGAGACAGACTGGAAGTATCGCAAAGAAATCAGATTTTCAAAGAAGTTGTCTTATCCTGCGTTATATAGTCTTATCCATTTCTTTTATTCGGATAGGCTTGACATTGCTGTGGATGACATGGAAGATTTGGTTAGAATTTGTAAGGTGTGCAAATGCAAGGGACTGAGAAATGTTCTCGAGAAAGAGCTTATCCATCAGAAATATGCTGAATATAAATCTCTGAGAAATGCCGATGACTCTCAAAAGAGATTTATTTTACAGGGATTTTCTCTTCCAGAACAAGAGAGGCTCCCTGCTTCCATGCACCGGCTTTTGCATTTGTCATTTGAGATGTCTAGGAGAGAGATGGAAAGTTTGCAGCAGTTGGGACAGACTACCAGCATTTCTACTTCAGATATGTTGGAGCATGGAAATGGATTTGACACAATGAAGAATGAGTTCAAAAATAGTGAAGTTTGTAGTGAGGAAAGGGACAGTAAGGCAACATCTGGACAAGGTGCTGTTACTGGAGATGATCAGAAGATGGTGCATAAGAGAGAAGTCTGTTCCGATATAAGCACTCTCTTTCAAGATAAATGCGAAATTGTAGATGATAATCAGTCTGAAAAGCAGAATCGAGAGTCTGGTGGGCATTGCAGTCAGGATGCTGATGAACTGTTTTTGGAGGATCATGCTGATGTCTGTTTCATAGTAGAAGGGAAGAGATTCCGAAGCCACCAAGTGATATTGGCTTCAAGATCAGAGTACTTTAAGGCAAGGCTGTCTTGGACTATTGGTTTTCTTGAAGGAAAGGAAGGATTGAAGAGTGGTGCTCTTCCACTTCTTGAAGAACATGATTTGAGTGCAGAAGCATTTGAAAAGTTGCTGGAGTACATGTGAGTTTCGGTTGATTTCTGTGAGATTTTGTTAAAAGTTAAAACATTCAGTTATTCCAAATATTGCAGTGTCGTCTCTCTATCAAAGACAATTAATTGACTTGCTGGTTTCAAGATAAAAATTTGATGGCAGTCTCGTGCTTTTAAATTAGTTTAACCCCAGCATTCTGATGTGTGAGTTCAATAACCAGGTATACTGACAAGGTGATGGACATTGATCCAGACCAAGTAAGTTTTCTTTCTATGTCAAAAATAGCCTTGCCAAACTGTCTGCTTTTATTGAATTGGAAATATGTTGGATTGATGGAATGCATTAGATTCCATTCGTTATCAATGCTGATGCTGAAAACCTTGTAATGGCATTGAACTGCAGGCAGAAGAGATGTTTGATGCTGCTTCAAGATATTTATTATTCTCCCTAAAACGGGCTGTAGCAGATGCATTGTTACCACAACTGGAAACAGCATCCCCTGCAGAGTTGTGTCATTGGCTAATGCTGGCAGATATGTAAGTCACCATTTAAACTAAATGTTTATAATCATCAGGTGTTCCTCAGCATGTCTGTGGCTCTGTTCTTTGATTGTTGCATTTCTGAAAATATGTTATCATATGCAGGTATGGAGTTTGGAAGATTAGGGAGCATTGTTTAGATGTAATGGCTCTCAACTTTGAGGCTTTTGCTGACACATATGAATTCCGTAGGATGTTATTAAGCCTGCCACCACCTTCTGGTGATTCTTCAGAACGTACTACTGCTCCTAGTGCCCCTGGAGAGGAGGGAAAGTCCAACCAGGGAAATATTCTTGATGACTTGAGAGAGAAATGGCTTGAGGCTGAAGCAGCTGAACTTGATAAAAGAGATGAGAGTGCTTTTCAGTTTGACAAACGATTGGAAATACTTGTTCACTTAGCAGAACATGCAAATCAGCCTAGTGCTTCCCATGAGTTGCAGTAATTTATTGAATAGTGTCACTTTCTATATCCTGACCTTCCAGTTAGATTCCAAATCTTACAAATCAGCAGGCTAGTTAATCTTTTTTTTTTTTCAAATGAAATATGTAAATAGGAAGGAGGTGTAAGTAGCTGTTCTTTTATGCTGTTGGGAAAGGAGGTTATTTCTTATTTTTTAATCATAAAATTAGGTTGAAATTTATAACTCTGTTTATGGTCAGTTGTATGTAATGCTTGAAATACAAGTGTTACAAGTGAGCAGAGGTTATCAGAATGGTAGACCATTCACAGGAAAGCGTTACATCTTACAAATTGCTGGAACTCATGTCTATGCATTGTTTACTGTTATGGTTGAAACTTGAGGTATGTCATTGTTGCTCAGAGATTTCTGTATTCTCTTGATTATTTGAATTTCTTCTGATTGCTGCTTTTTTCCTGGTCAGTTGACCTGTGATGTTTTAAAGTGCAATGTATATGCAAAATTTTAGTACCCTATTCTGTAAACTTGTGCATCCGATGGCTGGAGATAAAACTGACATGCCACCAGCATGATGCCAATGAGCTTAGCAAGGCACAGTTGGTCATACCAATGTTGAAACTTGAAACTTGACACTGGTAAAATCCTGAAAGTGACATGGTGGCTATAAATAGAAGCTGACAGTTGCCTTCAACTGTTGTCACAGAAAATGCTTATCCTTCAATTATGCATACATGAGCTGCAAATACAGAAACAGGAATAAATAAGATGATCAGAGCATAATATACAGAGATGAAAGAAGGAACTACAATTTCATCGATGATAAAATAAGGTGTATATCAGTTTTGATTGGCGGTCTTTGGGCCAAGCTCAGCGATTTCCCCTTGACAAGGAGTCCCTTCTTTATATTGCTCCATTTTGTGTGTAGAAAATGCTTCCTTTTTTTCTGATGGGCACTTCCGGTCAACATGTACAGGTGACACCTTCCAAGATAGGATATTACAATGAAGTTTACATCTCACAACTCACTGAGGTTACTCTTAGGCTAAGATGTTGCGATTGGGGGGTATCCATTCCACCAAATTCACCAAGGACTTCCACCTAATCCCAACCATATGAAATGGCCCATCAATACAACTCAGGAGGGATGAAATTGTCTCTAGAGGGATTTGAACATGGGTGGGGGGGAGGAATGACAACATCCCTGCATTACTAACCAACCATGCCCTCATTGACAAAAATGCTCTCCGTCTACCGTTAAAAATGAACATTTTGTACATAGGGCATCTGTTAAAAAAGGGTGACTAGGGCCACCACTAGCACAAGTAGGCAATAATTACCATAAATTTCAACAAAATTTCCCTAGAGCATAAACAAAATTTAAAACACGACTTGGCAAACACCAAAGTGTTTAGCAACAAAATTAAAATCCATTAACGTGAGCATAACTAAGGCAAAATATAATGACTTACAAAAAAATGATCACACTGCAACTGTAATTAGGGCTGAAGCCTAGTTTATCATCCTAATAATTTTTCGTGTCCCTCCCCACCTTTGGTTTTGTGGCTTTGGTTCAAGAACATTAATTTTCTAGCAATGATTCTCTTTCCATTCTGGCTTCTCAATCTTAGAAATAAGCCAAGGGAAATGTAGGAAATTTATCATTTGAGGGCCTAGTGTCATTAATGGCGTTTCCGCATGGTTTGGTAGAGCAATGGTGATGTTGACAACCACTATGTTGAGACCACCGGGAGTTTAGAGTTGGAGAAGCAATTGGACACTGTTAGCTCATGGTGTAGGGCACACCCTCCAATAGTCTATTCATTGGTGTAGGTGAGCACCACCCAACCCCACTTTTTGAACTCACATTGCAATCTACAGAGAAAGATTAACACATTGGGAAGTAAAGAGATATGAGGAGTAAAGCATGTGCTCGAGAGATTTCTTTGGGAAAAATAGGGAGGGACTAATGGGCTCTCCCTTTGGTAGATGGGGACATCTGTGCCTTACCCCAAGCTTAAGGGGGTTTGGGCCTTCTTGATTTAGAAGTCCAAGAGGTAGGGGGGTTTAGCCCTTGCACGCAAATGGGTGATACAAGTAGTGGAAGGGGTTTCCTCTTGTCAAGGCTTAGTGTGTCTCAATAATGCAAAGACAATTGTGATCCTAGATTCAATTTCACTTGAGAGGTTGTGGGTGGCTTGGCATACAATCCTTGGATTTCTTGGTAGTTTGAGAGATCTTGGGATGGATTTCTTGGTAGTTTGAGAGATCTTGGGATGATTGGGATCTAATATCTTGGCCAATATGGATGTTGTGGTTTTCAGGGGGTCAAATTGGACTCTCACCAAATTATGCAAGGAAAATGTTAGCTTCGAAAGGATTCATGGAATCAAAACACTCACTAGTGGCATACATGGACGGTTGTTTACTGTGCTCAAAAGCTTTTTGGCAGTGACAATGTATTCTAGAAGGTCTGTGTTGTATGATTCTCGAGCGCTGTTGATCTAAAATGCAAATGCATGGGGAAGGCCCCTCTATGATGGGATTGAAATTGGTAGAGTGGGAAGCATATATATATATATATATATATATGTGAGGCGAAGGATCTTTATGACTTGTTTAGGCACTCCTTTAATGTAGGTTCTTGCTTAAATAAAAGGTCGGGGCTTGAAGATTTTGTGGAGTGATGGTTGAGGAGGTGTCAATCCATTTGGAAAGCTTGTGCCTCGTTTAGAGATAAAGTTTGGGGGTGGCTATTGCTTCATCAAGGATTGGGCATCAAGAGTAGGTTGCACAAAGTTGGTATTACTAATTTGGACACTTGGATGGTTAGCGACAATTTTAAATTACTTTGGTTTTTAATTTGTTTGGTTGAAATTGGCATTCTGTGGAAACATTGTTGTAAAGTTACCTTCAAGGAGGTTCCTCATCCCTTTACTCTTGGGGAGTTGTGGAGCTTTAAGAAAGCATTGACTTTACTCTTGTGAGTTCTCTACTGTGCATTTTGTTGTGATGTTGAGTCCCTCCTTGTGGGGCCTTGGGCTCATGTGATTTCCTTTTTGGCTTTCGTAGATTGGGACTATCTTGGCACCCCTGTTTTCTACACGATGTAACCATTTTGACTCCAAATGCACTTATTTGTTCTTTGAAGTAATATATGAAGCATTTAAAAAATAGAAAAAAACATCCAACACATTGAAATTTCATCATCCAATTACTCTAAAATTTCATCATTCAATTACTTCAGATGTAACCTATTGTTTGTATGATGTAATCAAATTAACTCTAGATGTACTTATTTATTGAAGCATTAAAAAAAGAAAAAAACATTAACACATTGAATCTCATCATCCAAAGCAACAATCTTGTTTGTAGGGGCTTGGTTGAAAATATTACCATTTCACATTTTTTGTATTAAAATTGAAAATTTTCATATTAAAATAAATGTTTCGATTCTCATGAGTTTCCATGTAGATTGAAACTCCACAATCTAGGGAAATTTATCAATTATAAGAACTACATACAAGGAAATGGGGTTGGGTGATAAGTGGCTACTAAACATTGAGACTCATTACTAGGGGGATTTGGCAAATTGACATAACTAGAAGAGGTGCTTTAGGGACTCGAGGCCATTGCAAAAGGGGCATTTGAGGTAAGGGATACTTAGATGAACCAAATGATGGCTTGCAACTAGGCATCCAAACTAGTGAAAAGGCCTTTTTTGGCTTACCAAAGGGATTTACTCTCACTCCTAATTTTGAAGAGTCAAGTAGATAGCTTAGACTTTAGCTTTCATAAAATTTTCAATTGTGTGTCTAGAACTGACTATAAGCCAATATGCCCATCGATTGGCTTGTATTTTTGGAAGGCCTTCAAATATTCCAATCCCACTACTTCCACCAATCAGTTGGAAGCTTGATGCCCAACTTGAAGAGGAGGTAATTTGGAATCAAATGTTTGTTTCGATCTATGGCAACTCTATTTAAATTCATAAGATTGAATGATTCCTTGATCTTAGGTCAATGCACTGAATCCTTGGTGCAAGAGTCAAATATCTAGGAAGTCCTAATTCTTATGGAAAATTTTAATGTTAAGGACCAAGGTGATTCTACCAGAGGGGTTTTCCATCCCCAAAACAAAATGGGCAACCACCAAATCTGATGCTTATTGAAGGATAGATTGAGTAAAACTATTGCCTTTCCAACTCAGAAATGGCTTGATGGTCTCCCATGATAGTGAAATGCTTTATGCCACAAAGGTTCATTTAATTGACTTTGCACGAGGTTAAGATGAGACTCTTAAAGGCTCAAGCCCGACCATGGATTCATGCTATGTGGAGCTCCTTGTTAAATGCAACTCCTTAAAAGAACTTTCTAGGGTTCTTTCCCTTCCAAGGCCCTAATGAGCCATTTAGCACAAAGTGTTGATGTTTTAGTAGCATTGGATAGGTACTCCCACGAGTTAGTGTGTCTAACGTGTGGGAGACGTTAATACTCCTATGAACCTTAGGAAATTTACTTTATAAGTTAATTATTTTAGTTAATGTCTTACTATAATAAAGTGAGTTTAAATTTAATTAAATGCCAAGGTTTTTGTAATTAAATTAAATCCTAGCCATCAATCTCACGTGAACGTGAGATTAGATCTCAACCGTTAATCACTTTGGAGATCTAGGGTTTTGGATTTAGGGTAAACTCAAGGTTATAAAAGGCAACCTATGTGAGAGGAGGACACACACACACAGACACAGTGAGAGAGTGAGATCTCATTGATTGGGTGAAGAAGGACCTTCATCCAAGTGTGCAGGGTAGGGTTTGAGGAAATGAGCAAAGGGGCAACAAGGGAGATAACAACCAAGCAACAAGATCAAATGACCGATCTTGAGGTTTGTAATGCTTGGCTATTTGCTAATTTTTTTTTTCCTCAGGTGGGCCATTATCCCAGGATGAGAGCCCAGATTAATAATAATAAACATGGCCCACCTTGAACATGGCTAATTGTAAGGTGTCGGGTTCAAGGGAAATTAACATGGCATTGGAGCCCTGGTTCTAAAAGGAAAACCTGATTTGCACAGATCGTGATTTTTTGTAGCGTAGGAGTTTTTTTTTCCGTCTCATTACAGGTCTGCAGGAAATTAAAGAAATAAAAATAAATTAAAGGGTTGCATACATCCATCGTACAACAGTTGTACAACTACCATACAAATCATACGGTCGCACACGTGCAAACTACAGAGCCACCGTATGATGTATGGTCACACGAACATTACTAAATTAACAAGCTACATGTGTTAACAATTTTTTGGAGTGCGCATGCAGGTGGTGGTAGAGATGGTGTGTGAGTTGGAGAGACAGTCCACACACGTGTTGATATTATGGTAGTTGCGGGAGGTATTTACCTCCACGTGTAAACCTGACAATAATAGAATATTTTATGAAGCAAGAAGAAACCCTATTTAATTAGTTAATAACCCTAGAAAACAAGTCGGCTCAAGAGAATGACTTGTATTAGGTTATTAGCCTCCAAGAGAAGAAGTCGACTAAAGGAAATGTTATATACAAAATAATTAGTACCCAAAATGAGAAGTCGACCCAGATAGTTTGCCAGAATTAGTATAAATACAGGAGGCCAGTCTTCATTCTGGCTAGTATTCTCAGAACTGCAGAAGCAACACTTGTGCGCACTGCAGTTGGCCAATTTGTGCGCAAGTTTGGAGGAGCGCTGCTGTTGCAGCTAACCGATTTCGGTTTTGGCTTGGACTCTCTCTTGGTTATGGTTTGGACTCTCTGATAAGCTCTTGTTGCTCTTGCTTGGTGCGTTATCCTTGAAGAAAGGTGGGCCACCTTTGTTTGGCTATCCAGTCTAGGTTTTGCTTCCGGAATGATTCTCTGTCAAGGTTAAGGTGCTCAGGGGTGGCTTCGGCCTATGGTTGGGTGACAATATTACTATATTGTCTATGGTTAAACGAGCACATCCATTATATTCTAACAAGTTATGGGCCCACACTATCTTCGGACAGTCTAACCGTTGGAAGATAGATTGGGAGGATTTGCTCAGTTGCAGCTAGTTTTGCTGTAGCAACGAAACCCTAACCCTCTCGTTGAGGCACCTTAAGTGAAGGGATTGACCTAATTTCTGGATAGACTAGTGCTCCCTAGCCTAGCACACCTGCTGGTACTCTCAGCAAGCTATGACGTCAAGTTTGAGTTTTTGGTCAAATCTAGGGTTGACCAAGTCAAAGCAGCCATGAATTACTCTATGAAGTCAGAAAACAAGTTAGAAGGGGTTTCTAACTTCAGAGCATGGAAGACAAG
>SNQJ01S0027771.1:7565-39762 GCA_010110895.2 Picea sitchensis
TGAAAGGAAGTTTGCAACATCAAGGCTTAGGTTGTAATCTTTACTTTCCATTAATATGATACAATAATATGTCCCTTTCCCATAAAGTTAGTTCCACTTTATTGTATAACTCCTTTATCATATACATAGATTGACTGTTGAATAGATTGTGCTTTCTTCACTTCGGTTGGTTTGTATTGTTTTGGTCTTGACTGTACGAGAGAACTGGAGCGAAGAGGGAGCAACAAAGACCAAAGGAAGCGATCATAAGGTATGTTCTTTGTTCTTGCCTCTTATTTAATTCAATGGTTAGAATCTAGGGAAAGAGTCATGTTCTGTCTTTATTTGTTCTAGATTCAGGTGGATCTAGGGAGATCGGTTTGTGTCTGCACTTACGGATCTATCCAATAACAATCGTTATTTCTGAGCCTCATCTAATTTTAATCCCAATTATGCGGACATATGGAAAGTCCTTACTTGGAATTATATTGGTATAAGTACTTGTTTCCCATACACTAACTCATAAGGGGTATGCCCAGTGGTATTCCTCCAGGTGGTCCAATATGCCCACAAAGCTTCTGGAAGCCTATCATCTCAATCCCGATGGTATAATTGAACAATATTGGTCAAGATACCTTCCATAACTTTATTTTTGGACTCTACCTAACCATTATCTTGCAGGTGATATGGAGAAGACTTGCAGTTCTTGATCCCATATTTCTCTGTTAATTCTCTCATCATCTTGGAAGTGAATTGAGTGTCTTGGTCTGTAAAAATTTCACGAGGAACACCAAAGAGGGTAAAGATGTCTTCATAAATTAATTTGACAACATATTTTTTGGTATCCCTGAATAGGGATTTTGCTTCTACCCACTTGGTGACATAATCTGTACAAACCAAAATATAATTTTTCTTAAGAGACATGGGTGAAATTGGTCCTACAAATTCAAGGGCCAATTTCTCGAAAGGTTCTATCATAACTTGGGCACGCAAGGGAATTTCATCAGCTGATGTGGGTCTTCCTATCCTTTGACATCTATCACAACTCCTCACATACTTGGAAACATCCTTAAAAATGCTAGGCCAATAGTAATCTGAATGTAACACCTTATATGTTGTACGTTTATCGGAAAAATGGCCACCACATGGTCCATCATGACAACTTCGTAGGATTTGTGGTATCTCATCCTCTCGGACACATCTACGAATAATCAAGTCTAGACTAGTATGAAAAAGGTCATGGCCAACCCAAGAGTAGTTATCACTTTGCATGATAATTCTACTCTTTTCATGAGGTGACAAATGAGATGGTAACTTTCTAGTAGCCAAATAATTTTCCATATCTGCAAACCATGGGGTATTTACAAAGAGGGAAAAAAGGTGCTCATCTAGGAAACTATCATCAACGAGAATATCATCATCCTCATGTTTTATGCGTGAAAGAAAATCAACTACCAAATTCTCCTTTCTAGGTCTGTCAAGGACGGTGATATTGAACTCTTGCAATAAGATGAGCCACCTAGTCACTCGGCCATTAGTAATGGGTTTATTCATAAGAAATATAATGGCAGAGTGATTTGTATGTACAAATACTTAGTAACCTATGATGTAGTGGAGAAACATATTGATAGCATGGACCACTGCCAAAAATTCCTTTTCGGTAACTGTATAGTTTAACTTGGAAGGGGACAAGTTCTTTCTCACAAAATAAATGGCATGGGACTAATGGTCTTCTTTCTTCCCTAATACTCCTCTTATTGCAGTATCAGAGGCATCAATGGATATGTGAAATGGAAGAGCCCAATTGGGTCCCCTAAGAACTGGTTCCACATATAACTTAGATTTCAGAGTTTCAAAGGCGGCTTGACACTGCTCAGTCCAAATAAAATCAACATCTTTTATTAACAATCTAAACATGGGTGCAACAATCTTTGTGAAATTTTCAATAAATCGTCGATAGTATCTGGCATGTCTAAGAAAGATTATCACCTCTTTTTGAGTCTTGGGGGGTGGAATTCTGACGATTACCTCAATCTTAGTAGGATTGACTTTAATCCCTTCAGATGAAACATGATGTCCTAAGACCACTCCTTCAGTCAACAACATTTTATATTTTTCATGACTCAAGGATAGGTTCATTTATTGACATTTGATAAGGGATTTTTCTAAATTATCTAGGGCTTCCTCGTAAGTATTTCCATATATTGTAAAGTCATCCATGTATACCTCCACACAATCATGAATAAGATCATCATATATGGCTAGTACTGCTCATTGAAATGTGGCAGGGTCATTACACAACCCAAATGGTAAGACCCTATAGGCATAGGTGCCTCAAGGACAAGTGAAGGTAGTCTTGTCTTGATCCTCGGGTGCTATGAGAATTTGATTTTACTCGCTATATCCATCTAAAAAGGAGAAGTATTTCATTCCTGACAGGGTATCCAAAACTTGGTCAATGAAAGGAAGAGCAAAATAATCCTTCAGAGTGGCCTTATTAAGCTCTCGAAAATCGACACAAATGCTCCATTTCTAAGTTGCTTTCTTTGGAACCACTACAAGCGGGGATACCCATTTACTGTCAGAGATGGGATAAATAAATTCGACATTCAATAACTTTTGTATCTCCTCTTTTACTATATCCTTGAGTGTCGGGTTCATCCTTCTATGGGGTTTCCTAATAAGTGTTACTTCCCTCTGGGTATATATGTGATGAATGCATGTGTCAGAGTGTATACCCTTCATGTCAGTGTATTCCCAGGTGAATGCCCCTGAATGTTCTTTAAGGACATTTACTAACTACTTTTGTTGGTCTGCATTTAGTCCATAATTTATATGTAGAAATTTCCATGGACTAATTTCGTAGGGCATGGTATAAGATGTGGAAGACTCATCTATCTCAAATATAAAATATGTTGAATAAAAAATTGATGGGTCGAACTGTTCCTAAAATTCTTCCCTAAACATGTACTCAAATTGGGGAAAAGATTGTGGAAAATCAACACACGTGATAACAGAAATAAACTAGTTTAGCACATTTTCCGTTGTTTTCTCCTGAAGTGCCCAGGAATGATCACTTGGAAAAACGGGTTCTTCCCAATCCTCATTCTCGTATGGACATTCAAGACACCATATAGTTTCCATGATCAGTTGTGTTGGTGGATATATGGTGAGCTTCTGTATAGAGAGTCCATTTGAGATGGTCATTTCTCATTCTCTACATCTAATAAATGCATTGGTTGTGGCCAACCAAGGTATTCCCAAAATTACAGGATGTCCTTCGGTAGGATCCTTTGAATGAATGACAAGAAAGTCAACTGGGTACTCCCATGAGGCTAATGTGACTATGATATCATCCAATATTCCTTCAGGTATAACCTTTGTCTTATCTGCTAATTCCAAAATAGTTGGGGTAGGTCTAAGAAGAGGTTTTAACTGTAATTCCTCCATGGTAGTAACAGTCATAACATTGATGGTTGCCCCTAGTTCTACGAGAGTGTTTCTGATGGGAACCTCATTAATGGTTATGTTCAGTACGGGGTTCCCTGGGTTCCCATATTTTGTGACCCTAGGATGCTCTGATATGTACTCAGAGAGTTCTCCTATCAAATGTACTGTTGGAGGATCCTTCTGCTTCCTTCCTTGCTTCTTAATACACAATTCTTTGACCACCTTACTGTAAATTGGAATGTCATTTATGTCTTATAGCAAGGGAATTTTGATACAGATATTCTTCAATTCATTCAAGATGTCAAATTCTAGTCGAGTGGTAGGTTTCTCAATAACTAATATTTCTGGATAAGGAGGGGCCTTTGTAATTTGTGAAGGTTCATTTTGGGGAAGCTTGGGTTCCTAGTCCTTAGGAATGATAACATCATCCCACTTAGTTTCATCTATGGGTTGTTTGGGGGTTTCCTCTTCTTCTTCTTCTTCCTGGATGACTACTAAAGGCCTCTACCTGCCTAGAACTTTTCCCAACCTTAGTTGAATATCCTGCAATGGAACATGAAAATAACATACGTTGGAAAGGATTGAATCTCAACATTGTAAAGAGGTTGAGTGGGTTTTTTATTGGGATTGGGAACTGGTTGTGAAGGTCATAATGTTTGTCTTGGGGAGATTGCATTCTAATATTGTTACGGTTGTTGTGGAATAGGAGGTAAAGGTGGGGGAACAAAAACTGGCAGAAGATGAGAGATGTTCAGTGGAAACTACAGGTACAGATTATTGGGCATAGGGACAGGTGGAGCTTGAGGGTTTCCTTGGTTATGCCCTCCTCTCCATCCTTGAAGCCAAGGATGTTGATACTATGTAGACCAGTTTTTCCAACTCGGTGAGTTCCACTGTTGTGGTTGTTGATGATAGGGTGGAACTTGAGGCTGTAGATCCGGGTATGTAGGCTGACTCTTAGGCTTCCATGGCCTCCTATGTGCATAAGAAGACTCCCCAGGATCCCCACTTTTGTAGATGGCTAACAAACCAAGAAATGATGGGAACTTTTTAGTTGAGTGGTCCTCAGTGCAGAAGCCACAAATTGAAATATTATCTAATGGGCATTCCCTTGAGGAATGCTTCCTCCTGCATCTTAGGAAAAATATGCTCATTGCTGCATTTTCCTCCTCCTATTTCTTTTTAATATTTAGGGTGTCCAATTGGGAACCTATTGTGCTTAAGATATATGTTTTGAAGTTCTCTAAGAGGTTCCCTGTCTCTACCCTTGTGATACCACATGAAATAACTGCTTTTAGGTTTCTACTATAAGGATCTCTAGCACTCTTCCCTGTTTTAGCTCTACTCCTCGAGTAATTCCTACACATTTCACAAATTTTGGTAAACGGTTTATGGGAGATGTCACCCGATGCCATCAAGTTGAGTATCTCTAAGTATTCCTCCGAAATTCCTTTAAGGAAAAGAGCCCTGAATGCATCATCTGGAAGGTCATGGTATTTCAATTTCTGTGAGATATAAGTAAACCGTTCCATATAATCCTCGAGATTCTCATCCTCTAACTATTGAATTTTGAAAATATCATTACGCGAATCCTTGTATTTGCAGTAGTCTTGGTATTTATTAAGAAATATATCTTTCATTCCTTCCCAAGACCTAATACTGGACTCTCCCAACCCCATGAACCATCTTAGTTCATAATCCTCGAGGGTGGCAGGAATTGTTTTTAGTTTAGGGGCATCTTGTAAGTAATTGTAGATCCTACACAAGATGTTGAACTCAAATAGGAAGGTATCCGGGTCTTCACTTCTTTTACTGTAAAAGGTGGGCAGTGTTAATAGTGGAATGTTCTTCATATTGGCATTTTTTGTGGTGTCAAAAATTGGAAACCCCAAGGTGGTTTCGGTTTGGTTTCCAACTTCTTCTCCCTCCTTGTGTCTTACATGGTTGTGATCCTCCTGATCATCCATACTGGTTTGGTTTCCAAAAAGAGAGTACCTAAATGGTTTTATCCTTGAAGAAAATAAGGTATCCCAAAGTTCTTTTCTACGAGAGGTATCCCTTTGATGGGAAGGTCTTCCTACTACTTGGATGTCTGGGACTTTACTCGAGCCAGTTGAAACTATTGGTGCCAAAGTTTCTGTTCTGACTTGGGAAACAATTATATTGGCTGAACTACCAAACAGAGTATTTACCTGCTGAATTAAGGTCAATGATGTCTACAAAGTTAGGGTCTCTTGATGGTGGTGAAATAAACAAAAGTTGTGTTGGTTGTTTCTATGGAAGGCTCGAGTGGTCTTACCTCCTGTCCCACTATTATTGATGCTTCACTTTTTTTTCTCTATAGTGCTCCCTGTTTTAGTCTCTTCAGAGACTACTTTAGATCTTTCGGTTGCGCTAACCCCTAGTTTCCGGTATTGATTTGTGGAGTTTATGGGTGGAGTGTTCCTTCCTCCAAAAAGGTTAGAAGGAACCTTGGTCGAAAAGTTTGGTTTGGTTTTAATGTACCTACCCTTTGGGTCCCTAGGTTTGTTCATGAAAGAAAATAAAAAATAAAAACTACCATTGGGTTTGGGGGAACCTGCTATAACAGATGCATAGGTTCTCACCTCTCGTCTTAAATTTCTCGCACCACCAAACTAATGCTAATGTTCAGAAATGATCTACTCCATAACTGTTTCCTATCTTAAGACAACTCCCCAACAATGACGCAAAAAATGATGGGTATTCTATATGCACTAAATCCCTCAATTAAATTGTCAACCTGAGGTAAGTAAAATTAGAGTTGTGGCACCGTATGAGCCAAGGTATAAAAGCTAATGGAAGTATTGTCTATCTAAGGGGATGGTCTATCTAAGGATTAATCTACTTAAGAAATGACTCTTTCATTTTTATCAATTAACAAATCCTGTTAATGATCTTGAAATATTTACCCTAAGCATCTTCAACAATGGATCGATGGATTATTTCTAAAGAAGAAAATCTTACCCTACTTTGAACAAGTTAGTCTATTCACCCTAATGAGCAACAACAAGTAAATTACTTTTGATCTTTTATCTTTAAGCAAATAAGAAAACAAACAACTAACCTATCAAAACTATTTCAACAAGTAAACAGTATTCTTAAAACAAAACTCATAATCATTTCTATTTTGCAAAGGAGAAATCTTAACCTACTTAATAAAAAAGCATCATGATTGTATTCATATTCTAATTAATCAAAACTATTCTTAATTTGAAATAACAAGAAAAGATAATTCAAAGATGATGATTATGTCTTTGGTGCTTAATAAAATCACGATGGCATCTGACTATTAATGATAGCTCAAGAGGGATTAATTCAATGCTTACTACTACAAAGAAATGGAAAGTGTTAATCAAGCAATCTAACGAAATATTTTCCATCACAAAAGCAACACTAAGTATCCTAAAAATCCATGTGATCTCTAAATTTCATGCATCAATCATCAATGCTTAAGAACACTCTTATACTAACTCAAACAAAGTCTTATGCTAACTCAAGCAAATTTACAAACTTATAAAATTATGACTAAGAATCTTAATTCAAATCCAATCTTCTAATTAAAATTGCAATTCAAATCTATAATTGAGATTTTATAAATTAATCTGGGCTAATCCTACCATTAAAACTTAGATTTCAAATTGGAATTCTTTTACAAACATAATCCCAAAATCTATTTCTTTCCTAGCATACTAAAACAATATTAATAAACCAAATAGATCCATGAAAACATAACTGAACTAAGAATTAAATCTAGCTTGATTACAACTAATAAAACTTGCAATTATTTATCCATCGAAGCTTGCAAAAGAAACTCTGTCTACACTAATCCTTTGTTTTAAATACTACTCTGTTTTAATTTGCAGAAACCAATTTAAAACTTTAGTACATCATATAAGATAGTATCCTGCAATCCAATTGTTAATAAATAAGAGACATAGAATGACAAATAACCATCTCCTATAATCAATTTGCAAAACATGAATTAGACAATTAAATTACAAACAACATGCACAATATTTAAAACTACAAAATACATACACCAAAGAAAATGAAGTAAATTATAACTAAGAAAATGAAACACATGATATATCTATCTATACAGTCACCCAGACCACCGGTGCCCCCCCCAACAGTCCGTGGCTACTCTTCAACAATGAAACATAGGTTCAAATCAACACGATTATGTCATTAATTAAAAAATGCAGTCTTGGAACACAAGTTTGAAAAATATGTCTGAATTACACAATGAAACTTCTTCTTAAAATCTTGTTTATGGTCTTGCCATTGCTAGTAGTATTTACAGATGAATTACATTTCAAGAGTTTGACCACTGGAAGGGTCGACCTCCTCTAAAAATGGCAATTCCATTAAATGTGCTCTAACAGCTTTGGCTTCTAGAAAATGCATGAGCCACTCATCGATTAGCATAACTGCCTAATCTGAGATGTCATGAGCTCTGTATTTGGAGGCCACGAGGGGGCACAAAACCCAGGTCGTTGATTCTCCCATCCCATGCCGCCAATGTACCAACCGCCAACTCGCCTGCACTCCGAGTGTTGGATCACGTGCCAGATGGAGTGTTAGATCATGTACTAGATGGGGTGCTAGATGAAGTGTCAGAAGAGGTATCGAATGGTGGATCAGATTGTGAATTTTCCCTGTTACACATAGATCATGCATTAGATCCTTATAAACATCAAACCAAACTGAATTTAGATCAAAATCATTGTCAAACATTGATTACACATACCTGGTATAAATCCATGATGAATTGATATAAAATCCTTTGAATACTCCTTCAAAATGGTCAATATCATATATAATATCGGTGCAAAAAGGATTCAACCATCACAACAAAACAATCAAAATACGAGCCCAACAACAACAATGCACAACCATAGTATAACCAGGTACCCCAATATAATGCACAACGAGGAGATCGAGTTGGATACAGAGGTGGAGGACAAGGTAGAGGAGGATTTAGACGAGACAGAGGGTCAGTAGTATGCCACAACTGCCAACAACCAAGACATTATGCAAGGGATTGTCCACTTCCACCTGCAACATGTATGTACTTTCATGCAACAGACCATGAAACAGAAGACTACCCAACACTCTTGGGAAATATCTAGGAAAAAAGGAACCATAACAACCAGAATTTCTAGTGGATTTATACAAAAGCTAGGGATGATGGGAGAAACATCAATATAGTCAATTGAGGAGGAGCCAAGACAAGAGTCGATGCAACAAAACAATATCCATCTCAACACCAATGGGTAAAGAATAATAATGAGCCACAAAAGCAGTTTGATGCGCGAAAAGAAAAGGAAACATTTAAGGAGGCAAGACAAGAGATTCTTAAACAGGATATTGTGTATACATTAGTTGTGTAGAAAACTCAAGACTCATCAATGTACGATATGCCATCTTCAATGGACCATACCAGTAAAGGACAACCTTTAGAGAAAGTAAGTACCATAAATACTTTTCTACAATCCTTTGTTAATTTATTGAATGAACCATGATCTATTAAGGTCTTACAAAATATGCTATAAAGATGCAACATAGATGTAGAAGGAAAGTTAGAGAAGAAAACAATCAGTCATCTCCATACAAGAAGGACAAGTAGAGAATTAAGGCTGAATGCCAACATTGGGGATTTCAACATGGGAGATATTATATTGGATTTAGGCTCTAAAGTAAATGTGTTTCCTAAGAATACATGGAAGTGTATGGGAGAACCCACATTAGGCTATTCACCTATCGATTTGAAATTGGAAAATCAGCACAAAGTGTTACCAATTGGAAGGCTTAAAGGTGTGACAATATATTTGGATGGAGTGCGCACTATGGAAGACTTTGAAGTGATAGAGATAGTATATGGAACAACACCTTACCCAACATTACTTGGATTGGATTAGGAATTTGATAACCATGTTGTGATCAACCTGAAGACAAGGAAAAAAATATTTGAATTAGGTGAATATAGAGTTATTGCACCATTGGATCCTTCAGAAGGAGAAAGGTTTGTAGATGCAACCATTTTGGATTTGGAAGAAATAACCACTTATATAGAACCACTATGCGAGAAGAATATTATGTCAATCCAAATGCAGATGGAGTACTTAGCTGGACTCAGACACACGTTTGGAGAATTGGAAGCAATGACTACATGAAGTCTCCACAAGGAGGTGCGCAAGAATAGACTGCGCAGTAAGGTGGGTTGGTACAGATATAAGAGAACCTCCCATTTTTCATGGATTGAATGACTTAGGCGAATTCTTGACAAAATATGAGGAGGAAGTGTTGGAAAATCAGAGTTTGTTATCCCTAGATATTGCAATCAAGAAAACACTTGCAATATGGTGGGGTGTGCACAAAGAAACAATTCAAGACTTGTATCAGTGTAAATGAATATTGTGAATCAGATTTGGTGCAGAACAGGGGAGCACTACAATGCATAAGTATGATGGGCAAGGAACACCAATTGAGAACCTAGATAAACGCAAAACATAATGGAGGATGACACCACTATAGGAATGGCCTAATCACTTCATTCATACATTGGAAGGGATCCCAGGGAACTGGTACATAGATCAGGAGATGTACAAAGGCACTACAGAATGGACAGGATTACAACAAATTTTGTAGTAACCTGCTCATTCGAGCATGAGAACCCCAACATTGTTTTATCACTGAAGCTAATAAGGGGAGTGATATATTTTGATGAACCATAGGTTGAAATCATAACAGAATATCAACAACAAAACAAACAGATAGTCAAAGAGTTACTCTCATGTTATCATGTCGAAGAGGAAGCACCAGATGAATATGATCCACACAACATTCATATCACAGAGATTGAAGGATAGAGAGAGGTGGAAGGTCCATATCTGGAGTCTGATGCATTTCCTTCACCTATAAAAGTCAATAAAGTCAACATTGGTATGAACGACAATCCTAAAATGGTAAGCATTGGGGACTATTGGGACGAGCAGACACTAGAAATGATAACAAAGTTACTGTGTGAATACAATGACATGTTTCAAACACACTTTACAAAGATGAATGGAATAACAGGGGAGCTAGGTGAGATGAAGATACCCCTAAAACAAGAGGCTAGATCTATTATATAGAGACATTATAGGCCAAATCCATTGTATAAGCAGAAAGTGAAAGAAGAATTTGATCGAATGTTGGAAGTTGGCATCATAGAACCAATAGAGGAATCAGAATGGATCAGTCCCATGGTATTCCAGGAAAAGAAGAAAGGGGGGATAAGGATGTGTGTTTATTTGAGAAAACTCAATGATGATTTCTTACATGATCCTTTCCCTACTCCTTTTACAGACGAGGTCTTGGAGAATGTAGGAGGCCAGGAAGAATATTCATTCATAGATGGATTCTCAGGTTACCACCAAATAAAAATAGCTCTAGAGGACATGTATAAGACTACTTTTTCTATAGAATGGGGATCCTACCAAGATGCATTCATTCCCTTTGGATTGAATAATGCACCAACTATATTTTCAAGGGTGTTCATAGCTACGTTTAAGGAGTTTATAAATCAGTTTCTAGAAGTATATATGGATGATTGGACTGTGTATATTCCTTTGAAAGATCATGTAGAAGTTTTAAGACTAATGTTGGAGAGATCCAGGAAATGTTAGATATCATTAAACATCAAGAAATGCATTTTTGGTACACCTTTTGGGATATTGTTGGGACATATAGTGTGCAAACATGGCTTACTGGTTCACCCTGCTAAGATTGCATTCATTGTGAACTTACCACCACCAAAGTCAGTGCGTCAGTTAAGAGCCACACTGGTACATAAAGGATACCACATGAAGTTTATAAATGGGTATGCACATATTACTATATTGATGGAAAAGTTGTTAAATAAGGACATTAGATTTCAATGGAATAAGGATTGTCAACAAAGATTGGACAATCTAAAGGAGAAGATGGCGACAAAACCTATATTAGTGTTTCCATATTGAGAAAATACATTTCATGTGCATGTAGATGCATCAACAATAAAACTTGGAGAAATTTTGTCCCATCTAGGAGCAGGGGACTTAGACCATTCTATAGCCTTTGCAAGTAGTAAGTTTTCAAAATCTACGTAGAATTACAACACCACAGAAAGAGAAGGCCTAGCCATGGTATATGTGCTTCAGAAATCCAAGCATTATTTATTGGGTAAACACTTTAAAATGTTCATAGATCATTCTTCCCTCAAATATCTAGTCAACAAGCTAGTGTTGGGGGGGTGATCTGTAGATGGTTGTTATTATTCCAAGAATTTTATTTTGAAGTAATAGTCAAACCAGGGAAGTTGAATGCAGGAAACTGATCACTTGTCAAGGGTAACCAATGGAGAAGAAGATACTAACTTGGAAGACAACTTCCCTGATGCACAATTGTTTTCAGTATAGGTAGCTGATGAATACTTCGTTGATGTCACTGAATTAGTAAGTACAAGAGTTGCGCCCCAAGAGTTTAGTACCGCATAGAAGAAAAAACCGGTAGTCAGAGCGACAGACTATCAACTCATTGCAGGTCATTTATACAAGATGGGCACATACAACATTTTGAGAAGGTGTGTATTAGAACATGAAAGACCCAGTATTTTAGTAGAAGCTCATGAAGGCATAGCCAAAGGATACTATGCAGGCAAAGTTACCACACAAAAGGTATTGCGTGTAGGATTATGGTGGCCAACAATTCAAAAATATGCCAAGGAATATTTCCATAACTGTGATGTCTATTAGAGGGTTGGAAAACCCAACATGAGGGATGGGATGCCCCTAATACCACAAGTAACTCTGTAGGTATTTGAAAAATGGGAAAAATATTTTTTCGGACCTATTAATCCACCAAAAAGAAGGTCATGATATAGATATACCATTATTACGACCGAATACTTAACTAGATGGGCATAAGCAGTGCCAATCAAAGATTGCAACACAATGACAACAACACACTTCTTATTTGAGCAGGTGATCACTAGATTTGGATGTCCCAGGATTTTGATGAGTGACCAAGGCACCCATTTTATTAGTAGTACCATCCAGGCTATGACTAAGAAGTTTGAAGTCTATCACCAGAAAAGTACATCATATCATCCTCGGGAAAATAGGACAGTAGAAGCTTTCAATAAGATTTTGGAAAATGCGTTGACTAAGATCTACAATGTTAACAGGGATGATTGGGATTTGAAAGTACCAGTAGTACTATGGGCATACATGACCACATGCAATAAGTTGACAAGACATACACCATTCAGATTGGTGTATGGAAAGGAAGCAGTGGTGCCATTAGAATTTCTGGTACCTAGTATGCGCGCAGTAACAATTACCAACATGACAGAAAAAGGCGCAGTACAAGAGAAGTTAAGTCAACTGCTGGAAATGGAAGAAGACAATATTCTGGTAGAATTTCACCAAGAGGTATAGAAAGCAAGGGACAAAGCCCAACATGACAGACACTTTAAGAATAAGAGATTTAAGGAGGGAGACCTAGTTATTCTCTATGACAACAAATTTTTTCAATACCCTGGTAAGTTAAAAATTCATTGGCTAGGGCCATATGAAGTAAATATTGTCATATATGGAGGATATAAGTAGCTAAAGGAATTGGGAGGAACAAAACTGAAAGGAATGGTCAACGGTAGTCGACTGAAACTGTACAGGGAAAATCGACCTAAAAACTCTTAAAAGTTACAATGCAGTAAGAAAACAATGTATATAGTGTACTATAGTAGATATTAGGAAATAAAACTGATAAAAATAAATAAAAAAGTATAAAAAGAAGAAAAAGGAAGACAAAAGTAGAAAAAGAAGGAAAATACAAAACATTGGGAAATGTCATGTGCAACAGACAACGAAATCAGCGCAACAAAAATAAAAGGTTACCACACGTAGCATATGACTGACAGAAATAAAACACAACGCACCAGTGGAAAATTCACAGCGGAAACGTGTAGCACACCAAAAAGTTATAGCGCACCAGAAAACGAGCAAATGGTCGAATAAGCAAAAACCTCTCATCGAGGTGAAAAGGCGTGAACCGAGCATTTATGAAATGTAATGAAGCATGCTCAAGAATATTTAAAACATTTATGACCATCAAAGAATTGTCTCCAAGAATATTTCGAGAATTAATGACACCCCATATATAGCTAAAACGCCGGCCAAACAATACTCATTGTGAATTTACATATCCGTGGAGCTAAGGAGCATGAAGACAGGTGGTGAACAAGTGATTTTAGAGATATTAGTTGTTGAATTTCAACCAAAGAAGGAAGAATTACCCAGGATGGAACCTCCAAAGTTTGGCTCACCTAGACAAATAGCACGAAAAACACGCAGTAGTCAAAGGTCACCGTAGGAACCCGCAGAGGAAGATTTGTTTTTACATAGACATAGGGAATCGTTGATGTTGACGCAATTCCTTCACTATAGGCCAAACTAGTGAGCACCACACTGGTAGAGGAAGAGGGAAAGGCCTCAACGATGGTCAGGATGGACATCCACCCACAGGGTAGTGTGGGGAAACACAACCCATCAGAAATAGGAAATCTATAGCAACCTCTCAGGGCCGAAGCATCCCACAAGGAAAATGGCGTTGACAGTGAAAGGACAGAATTTGGCGAGCTTGGGTCACAAACTATGGGATGGTCCGTGCGACACGAGGAAGTGAAACTCAAAGACATCATGGGGAAATCATATTCTTGCTGGGAAGAAAGAGAACCATAGGTTGGGACATCTAGCATGCCAAAAGAGAGAAAGGGGAAACAACCCATCAT
This sequence comes from Picea sitchensis, assembly GCA_010110895.2. Lineage (NCBI taxonomy): Eukaryota > Viridiplantae > Streptophyta > Pinopsida > Pinales > Pinaceae > Picea > Picea sitchensis. The sequence goes on from SNQJ01S0027771.1 coordinate 21,829, forward strand.
GTGGTCCCCGCGCAAGCAACCTGAGGCCTCTATAGTTTTTTCACGCATTCCAGATGGGGTGTGGGCCACACCAATTTTGTTGGGATGTGTTGAAAGGTTATATTATGTAAACCACGATGTGTTTGACACCATCAAGTTACAGGAATTTGCACACCAGGTGTGCATTGAAAGCCTAAGCACAAGGTTATTAGGATATCCAGTGTTGAAGCCAAGGAAGTGGGTAGAAGGCCTGGTAAATACAGGGATACTTAATTTGCTGGACATTCCTCACTTCAGTAGGGGGAAATATGTGAACAACTACATCAAGCAATTACTGGTGGTCGTCCATGGACAATTTTTGTGGCTAGACAAACCAGTTTCCATCGATGTGGAATTAATGTTTTTCATCATAGGACTGCCATCNGGATGGTCCGTGCGACACGAGGAAGTGAAACTCAAAGACATCATGGGGAAATCATATTCTTGCTGGGAAGAAAGAGAACCATAGGTTGGGACATCTAGCATGCCAAAAGAGAGAAAGGGGAAACAACCCATCATGTGGTCCCCACGCAAGCAACCTGAGGCCTCTATAGTTTTTTCACGCATTCCAGATGGGGTGTGGGCCACACCAATTTTGTTGGGATGTGTTGAAAGGTTATATTATGTAAACCACGATGTGTTTGACACCATCAAGTTACAGGAATTTGCACACCAGGTGTGCATTGAAATCCTAAGCACAAGGTTATTAGGATATCCAGTGTTGAAGCCAAGGAAGTGGGTAGAAGGCCTGGTAAATACAGGGATACTTAATTTGCTAGACATTCCTCACTTCAGTAGGGGGAAATATGTGAACAACTACATCAAGCAATTACTGGTGGTCGTCCATGGACAATTTTTGTGGCTAGACAAACCAGTTTCCATCGATGTGGAATTAATGTTTTTCATCATAGGACTGCCATCAAATGGTGAGAAGCCCGTGCAGTATATGGATGACAAAGTGAAGGAAAAGGCACTCACAAAAGAAATGAAGAAAACCTATGGGACAAAAAGGGGCTCTTGCGACATTATCATAAAGTAGATCAGTGACGCAACCACTAGGATGGCAACAAAATTGATGGTGTAAAAAATCCTTAAAAATTTTCGCAAGGAGGAGGTCCCCGCAGAAGTTGTCACAACTACAGTGTAGTGCACAAATGACACCATGCTGAGCTAGGCCCCATACTTATTGAATCTGTTCCTAGAAAAATGCAAGGATGTGTAGGACTTGGGAACTGAGTTCCATTATTCGTGGCACATTGTGTTGATAACGCTAATCAGATGGAAAGAGCCTACCTATTCATACTTATGTGATAGAATAGGATGATGTTGCACAACACGTTACACATAATTGGGGAACACTTCTGGTTCAAAGAGGAGAAGTGGAAATGCAATCACTTTTTCTTAGTATCTCAGTGATATGCAAGAGAAGATATCCAATACATGGAGAATAACTCCCAAGGTGGTTTCAAAATACTAGGGAATATCCAACTTCAAGACTACGCAACACAATATGTTGATCCAGGCATGTAGGGATCGAGACAAAGAATGGATACAAATTTTATTTTGCATCAAAGTAGAGGAAGTCAAATGGGCAATAAAGGACTGGAAGGATGACTAGAATATTCTAGTCATCACCAAAGACATTCCCAAGGGGAAAGAACTTGAAGTAGAGTCATCTAAGACATCTGTAGGAGGAAGCATCGTAGCCAAGAAACCAACACAACAGATGAATCCCAACCTAAAGACATTGCAACAGAATAAGGGTAGTGCCCCAAAGGACAAATAGATATGAAAGAAGGATAATGTCCTTGCACAAGAGGAACAAGGAGGGGATAAACAACAACAAAAGGAACCCTAACGACAACAACTTCATAAGATTTAGGGCCACTCAAACAACCGATCATACTTATAGGTGGGTTGCATAAGAAGGCCAAGGCCCATAAGGACATCCTAGAATACACAATCACCAAGGATGATGTTGACTTAGTCATAGAGAGGGTTCAGGACCACGCAATGAAGGAGTATGAGGAGGCCGAGAACCAATGAGAAAGGATCATGAAGGATTTGGCCAATGTTAAGCATGTTCTAGAATGGATACAAGAAACAAAAACACACGAGAAGGGAGCATAATCGATCCCACGACCGACAGAGGCAGGGGACATAACTCCGTAGAATGAAGAAGAAACAATCCAAATCATAGCATAAGAAATTCATACCTTCCACATTGCAACAGATATGTTGTATCTCAAGGAGGACATGGCACAAACACCACTTAAATACCTAGCACATGTAGAGTTGGTCTGGGCTAAAATACCAACCTTCAGGAGCTATTTTGCAATTTAGTGTCACACAAAAGAGACAATCTAATCCAGTCGGATATAGAATTACAAAGTCACCGAGGAGAGATGGAAGGATGCGCAAAATTTTTTGGTATAAGCGGGGTCAATATGAGGCACGGGAGGAGAAACAATGCATAGATAAACTTGAGAAAAAGCTAAAGGAAGTCTTCACAAAATTTCCGAACAGAGCATAGGAAGCCAAGAGAAACACTGAAGAACATATTCAAGTTATCACGTAGACGCTTGAAGGGTATAGGAAGTGTTGGGGTCCTATAATTATGGCGGGTAGTTCTTCATTGATTTAACATTTCTCATTGATGGCCGAGAAGTATGGCTCAGTTGATCTAGTTTCCTCCTCCATTATTTCCTTTCGATCCTCCATCATTCTATTAGATCCTTCATCCTCTGCTGCGCTGTCCACCCCTTGTCTTTTGTCAGCCTCCATTATCCCACCACCTTCCCCTGTCCATAAGCAAACAGACTTAGAATAAACAAGAATAACAATAAAAGTTAGCGAAATTAGGTTAAAATTGATTAATAAATAACTGGTTAATAATTGATTGAGTATTAATTAATTATTAATTATCAATTATTGAGTAAGTTAAAAAATCTAGGTTAGTAATTAGTTAGTAACTAGGTTGGTTTTCCATTAAATAAAAACAAATCATAAAATTAACAATAAAAATAATATAAAAACAATTTAAAATAAACAAAAATAAATAAAATTTAAAAACAAAAACCAAAATATAATGCAATTTATAATATAAAACATTTAAAATTAAACATAAAATCAAATGCATAAAAATATAAAACAAATAAAACAAAATATAAAAACATATAAAGTTAAAACATGAAAAACATAAAAAACATAAAAACGTATAAAACACAAAAATATTTTTAATAAACATTTTAAAAATGATTTAAAACAATAAAAGAAACAAACAAAGACTCAAAATGAAGCCTAAGTCTACCCCACTCGCCCCCACCTCATGTCACTCTCCACTCCCCCTTACTCCCCTATGTCACATTCCACTCATGCTCCACTCACCCATCCCCCTCAAGTCCTCCCACTACCCCTCCTCCACTCTCCACCCCACCACGTCACCCTCCCCTCACCTTACCACCCAAACTCCCATACATTTACCATGGCAGCCCCAAGCCACTTACCATACATTTTAATCAACAGATAACATAAATTCCGGACCCCCCTCACCTTCCGAAATTTAGCGAGAGGGTCTGGAATTTGAAATAATAATCTTGCAAATCTGAACGGACTAGAGATGAGCACCGAAATCAATGGCCCAGATTAAATCCTTTCCCCATCTGTTCTACATTTAGCAGTCGAGAGCCATGAAAAACCACTTTTCAAAATTTACCATTTTTGTCCTTTTTTACCATGTCATATTCCAGATCAATTTTTGGGTAAATGGAGATGGATTTTAAAAAATCCGAGAGAGTTTTCGGCCACGGGATGAAGAACAAAACCTCTCATTTTTCAGTGGAGTTAAGAGGTACCGTCGAAGACATCTTCAGGAGGCCTATTTTTCACAGTTTTCAATTTTCGTTTACCGATCGATCTTGCGGGGTACATTACACGGCCGAAATTTAGGGGCCGATTGAAGCGAAACCGAAGGAGTTTTTGTCCAAAACATGCCCATATACAATATTAGCTTTCATTTTCTCCCAGGTGTCATCAATGAAGAAAAAATCACGTCTTCTCGGACCCATTTTTCACATAAAACCGGTCCAATTTTCATGGCAGAAAACTCAAATTTTACAGCCAGAATTGGTGGCTATTTTAGCCGAAGCGGTTAAACTGAATTCTAAAACTAATGGGGATGGTCTATCCTATTTATCCAGACGATTTTAATGCAAAAGGGTTCTACCTGTGAGGTTCCAGGACTGGAGCATGGACTGTGTATGACCAGAGGATATTCTCTGTAATTTTGAAATGAGCAATCAACAATGAACATGTTTTCTTTTATAAGATTCCTATGTGGTGATATTGGTGGTGTTTTTCTGATTTGTTAATGTATTTCCCCAATGATCGATATGCTTGTTCCTCTGTTTAATGTTTTTCCTGTGATCATTATGCTTGTTTTCAGTTCTTATCATCTGAAGGAGAGTAATAGAAGCAAAATTTATCAGCAGATACTCTGCCTCTGAGCTTTTGATGATCTTTATGTTTTCTGCTAAAGCTTAGTTCAAGAATTCTTAGCTGCTCCTGTGCCTGGATTTTATATCCCCTATTTCTTCCTCAAATCAATACCATTAAAACTCAATTCGATCCAATATTGCTGCTACCTTGCCCTGTGAAAGAACTTTGTCCAAAGATGAGAGTGAATTTCCTTATTTAAAGCGCAGACCCCATTTGCCCAATGGCCCTCCTTGCTGTTCCAAATCAACCATTTCAAAACCTCAACCCATGTTCTTTATAACTAGCCTAATACCTCCTCAAACAAAGCTATATCAGACAAAGAGATCCCTCTCTGAGTCTTGAAGGGCTAGATCCAAGACTCGAAGTGGTTTTGATGTTGCCTCTGTGACTGCCTCACAGCCTTGGGCAAATTACAGAGTGCTAACAGGAAGGAGATCAAGTAACTCAAGGAAAAATTAACACCGAAAGCTCCTCCCGAGGTCACAGATGAAAGGGAACAACATGCATCCCTACAAGTAGAAATGATCAAAAGAGAATCCAAAGAGGTCAAWTTTTTTTTTGACAGGACCATGCACTTATGGACGACTTTGGAGGAAGACGAGAGGGTCCAACAGCTAGACCAAAAAGAGGAGAAAATCATCATTTCAATGCAGAAATCAAAGCACTGACAGAAGGCCATGAGTATTATAGAACAATTGAAAGGCACACAGGAGATGAAGACCCTGCAGACATAATTGAAGACTGTGCAGATCAACAAGCAAGCAAGGCAAGCCCAATCAGAACCTCTCAAGGAGAAAAAAACACAAATAATTTTTGAACTAGAGAAGGAGAAGACAAGGATGGATTAGGTTCATGCTGAGAGCACAAAGTCTCTGAAGGAACACATTACAACAAAAAGGGTAGAGAAGCTCACAAAAAAAGCTATGCAAGTGAAATCCAAATGGAGGGAATTAGAAGGAAAGATTCTTGACTTGGAGAAGTCCATGCAGGGAGAAAACACTTCCTGAGTGGTTCGGGACGAGCCACATGTCAGTGTTGGGGGCCTGTTGGCACATGATTACTTTGGGAGAAAGATCTATTTTGGGCGCAGGTCTAATTTTGGAAGAGAATGTCTATTTTTGGAAGTGCGTGTGCCTTAGGAGGTAGGAAAGAAACATGTAGAAAAACAATGTGGTGCACATGCATACATGCCTAACTATGCTAGGATTAGCATTTTTGACAAATATTGTAACGACTATAAGCTAGTAGGATAGTATAAATAAAGACCTAGGAGGTCTAGGAAAAAAGTTGGTTGTTGATTATTGTTGAATGTTGTTATGGTTGTTCGGAAGCTATTAATTGTAGTAATTTTTGTTATGGCTCTTGTGGTAGAGTCAAATAAGCTATCTTTTTAGGGTTAGGTCACAAGATGAGGATCCTGGTGTGATCTATTCATCCTCCCAGAGGGTACTTACCTTCATTTTGATTGTAATCCTGGATATGTAATGTGTGTAGCTTAGATTTTGCAGCAAACTAAATAAAAGAGAAGAGAAGCCAAATACTTGTGGACATAGCCCCAGGAGGGGATGACCCACAGTAAAACATTGTGTTCTATTTGATTTTCAATGAATTCTTTTACTATTCTGTTAATCATTAGATCAAGAATGAATGGTGAAAACTAGTTATAACAACATGAATGCCTAGGTTTAAAGATGAATGAATCATAGAAGTAGATGAATTATTAATGATGATGATGTATGAGGAAAAGAAATTAAACACAATCCCCACTCATTAATAGACTGAAAACACCTGAGTATTGCAGTCCCCCATAAAGCTATCTCGGGTGAGGCTGCATTGTGCACTCTGTGCGCATCATTTCCTTCTGGTTTACCATAAGGGCCGATAGTTTTGAGGGTTTTTTTGGAAACCTATTTGACATAAAAACCTAGGTCATTCCAAGTTAACCAACACATTATTTTCATTATTGTCCATCCATGTTTCTGTCACAATACCTTAGGTTTGACCCCATCAGGTTGCGACATTATCCATGCCATTTTTGGAAGTTGTAACTTGTAGGGTAGTGCCTACCCTTTATGGGAACCCCAGTTAGCACCCATACTGTTGTTTGGTTCCCATGTTGTGATTTCCCATAGGCGTGGGATCCCTCATATAAACCCTCCATGAATTTAGGTTGAGCTTCATTCTTCTCTCTTCATCTATATTATGGCATTATCCTGAGGGGTTCTCTACTTTTATGTTACTTTACAGTCGCCTATGCATTTGATCCTCATGTCATGTTTCATATTGTTGCGCTATTGTTTTCCTTACTCCCACTTACCATTATTTTCATAACACTTGACCACTCACCAATTGCATTATTTGGGCTCTGTTTTCTGACCTTCTACCCCTAGAGAGAACCACTACTAATAGTGGACCTCACTTTCCAGTACCAATTTTCATTCATTTTTCTTAGGTTGGTTCCATGCACTTGGAATGTAGAAGCATGTCGTTAAGCCACTTGTTCTCTCCAGGAAATCTAACTTTTACCCATTTTTCATGCTCGTTAAACCATGAAAATGGAACCTAACGAGAAAAATTTTAACTCTTTTTTGTGCTCGTTAAACAATGAAAAAGACACATAGCGAGCTCACTTTTAACTTTTTTCGTTCTCGTTAATCCATGAAAAATACACCTATATGATCTCACTTTTAATTCTTTTTCATGCTTGTTAAACTATGAAAAATACATCTTCTGAGTAAAATTTTACCTCTTTTTGGACTCGTAAAAAGACACAAAAAGGACACCTATCGAGTATATTTTCAACTCTTTTTTAGGATCATAAAAATTGAACAAAAAATACACTATCAAACACACTTTAACCTCTCTTTTGCGCTCATTAAAACATGAAGGATACACACAAAACCCCCAAAAAAAGAGTGGGTATTTGTTTACCATTGATCTATGTTTATGAAATGGTAGCGTTAGTCATCTCACCCTTGAACATGGCACCTATTTGATTCATTATATTACAGTTGGGTTATATATTTCCTAGCATTTGTACCATCAATATGAATCACATTTATTTCTCTGGTTGGTTACTCTTCTGGTCATTATGGAGAGTGCTTCAATGCATCATGCATTATTGCACTATACTAGTGGTGCTCTTAAGTCATACTATGAAGTCATCATTATGTCGTTGTATATGTTCAAGGGAATTTTAACCCTGCATCATCCATCTATTGTTTTGTTGACCATCCATGTCAGCCATCCATGTGTTAGTTGTACTCGATGATTCTATCTCTTCATATAATCTCTCAATGAATGTTTCATGTCGATTGATGGGGGGTACATTAAGGCCCTCCTTCAAAGAATCTCTTCCTATTGACTTCACCACATTCTCTAGGAGAGGGATCTAGAAACTAGATAGTACTTTATAGCTTGAAGTCCTCAGTGGTACATTTCCTTACGGTTGAAAGTGGTTTTACATCATTGGCTCTTGATTGATCGATTCTACGAGTGTTCGAATTCATATTATATTTTCACACTTGTTAGATTGTACTAGGTACCTTGGGGTCCATTTTCATTGTTAATGGATTCCCTCGTGTCTGTTAATGATATATCTCAATGATCAGTAATCAAAAGGTTTCTACCATGGGCGACATCAGTTCATTTATTTGCATGATGTAGAATTGTACCATATGGGTTTGGGACGAAGACCCTGGGTTTGGGGAAACATCATTCCTTCATAGGACCCCTTTCAAGTTGCGATGGAGTATATCACTACTATATGAGTACTTTGAATACTATGGGGGAACTATTTTTGGTGCTCTATGTCTTCCTGATGTATAGTGTGACATAGATCCACAATGTATTTTCTCATGGCTATGATCTTTTTGATGGCATGGATCCACCATGTACTTTTTGTGGCATGGATATACAATGTACTGTGTCGGTGCCATGCTTTATTTATTTCTCTTCCAATCATGGGTATTCATACCTCGAGGATGATCTATATATTCTTGGTTGATGATTTATTGAAGGTACTCACTAGTTCCTTAATCTATGATCCCCTTCCTTATGCCATTCATTTCCATGAAATTTCATAATTTATTCTGACCATCAGTTCCTCTTCTGAACTCATACATTAGAGGGAATTTTTTATGCTTGTATTTACCACCATAGGTTTTTCAAACATGTTATTATATGTAGTTAGAATTACATAATTGAGCAAAATTCTCATAATTATTTCACAAGGAAATAATTATTTTGTCACAATTTCATAATTAATGAAAAAAGAATTATTTCATAATTGAAAAGAAAGTTCATAGAAAGTTAGAAAAAACTCATAATTGAGGATGGAACTTGAGAAAAAGTTCATAATAGGTTGGAAAAATCTCATAATTGAGTATGGAACTTATGCATGACTTGTAATTTCTTAGTTCACATGCCTTCAAGCCTCTCTATGACTTGTAATTGCTTAGTTCACATGGTGTCAAGCATATCCAAGACTTGTATCCACCTAATTCACATTTCATGAATCCTATCTCCAATCGCTTCTAAATTCCTATAAGAAGAGGCCAAATCAAGGAGAAGGGGAGCTAGAGTTTGAGAGTGGTTACTCTGGTGAAATAGAGAGGGAAGTTCAAGTGTCCAAGGAGGAGCATCAGGAACCTGAAACTAGGATCATATATTTTATGACTCAAGGTATGGTTATGCGATTAATGTATTTCTCTCATTCATTAATATATAAATCAATATGGTTTTTCCCTTCTCATGCTTATGTATTCAATGTTTAATATTTTCTTGAGCTATATCTAATCTTTCCTTGAGTAGACTAGGCTAGATCTAGTTTGTATTTGGTGTCCTTAATGCTTGAAAAGGTTTGAGAGAGGTTTGTTTTGTCTGTTTGTATGCAGGTAGTAGGTTGAAGGAGCTGGAGTGCGATCTCCATGACTACACCAAACGAGGACATGCAAGGAAAAACTTCATTTATAAGGTATGCCTTTCTCTCCAATTCTCATAGTACAAGCATGTTATTAGATGTTATGAGGCTAGAATTACATAATTAAGTAAAATTCTCATAATTACTTCACAAGGAAATAATTATTTTGTCACAAATTCATAATTATGAAATAAGAATTATTTCAAAATTGATTAAAAAACTCATAATTGAAAAGAAATGACACAGACCTATCGGCCCTCGGGCCAAGATCCGCTCATAGGATCATTCTTTATCTCCCCCCAGGTTGTATCGGATCTTTCAATTCCTCTTTGGAATCTCAATTTGATAGATCCACAGGTCCTTTTCGTAGCTCGCAATCTCGCGAGTTCATGAGTCGTGACTCCCAACTCTTCCTCTCCAATCTCGCGATACCCGAGATCGTGAAATGGGTGTAGCTCTTCTTTCATCAGCGCCCTCTACGTGTGACCACCGACTAAGCTTCATGCAAGCTCCTCTCGCTTCTCGACATTTTTCATGTTGTGGCGTCCAACCTTGGCACATTCCTTTCCCAAATCCCCGAGACGCGAGAGGTCAACGGGTGTTGACTTCTTCACTAGGTGACGTGTGTCCACTAGTCTACTGTCTGGGCCCACTTCGTGGTTCTACCATGTGTCTGCACTCGTGCCTCGGCTCTTGGCACTTCATGACTTCTGAGGTCGAAAGCGACTCCCTTCAACCTCTGAACCCCCGAATGCACGAAATGCGATGGGGTTCTTGATCCAATGGTCCTCCTGTGACTTGGATCCGATGGCTATCCTTTCTCCTCGCGATTTTGCGACTTCGCGACTTGGAGCACCCAACTCTTGGGCTCTCACCCTGCGAACCTCCGAGTTCACGAGATCCCTAGATCTCTACCACTTGTCCTCCTCCAATGGGCGGCTGCAATTTTCTCGTGACTTCACCACTCGCGAAGTTGAAGGACTTCCTTTTCTGACCTCTGATGTCTGAATCCACGATATGGGTGATTTCGCGACACGTATCCTCCTTCTAACAGATGGCTCAGATTCTTTCATGGTTTCATGACTTTGGGACTCTTAGGAAAAAAGTATCAACCTCTTATCCTCCGATATGCCGAAATGCCGAAATTCCAACACGTCATCAACGCGGGTCCCACGATGGAACTTCCTGCCTTTTTGGAGTTTCGGACTTCACGACTTCGCAAATCCTGATGCTGAAATTTCAGCTCTTCAACCCACGAAACCCCGAAATACCGAGTTCCGATGTGCTTCACCAATAACTGGCCCACACAAACCCTTTTTCCCCTTCGTGACTTCACCTTTCGCAACCTCGCGAATCTTGAGGCAAGGCTTTCAGTTCTCCAACTCCTAAAACCCTGAAATGAGATTTTGTGAGTGATCCAATGACCCCTGTTGGTTCAAATCCTATGGCCCGATTTCTCCTGAGCTTTCACTTAGAAAAACACTCACTATAACCTTCTTGCTCCTCTGCAAGATCTGACAGCTTCTGGGACTTTGCGAATCCTCCACGGAGAATTCTGACCATCCAATTCCTCCTTGACGATTCCTGTGAAATGAACAAGTACGCCTTCACAAAACTTGTCCACCAGCAAAACAATATCACTACACCTCCTTCTAATACTTCTAGGCACTGGTCCTCTTTGAGAATCTCTCCACAACTCAAGTCTTCAAGAAGACTCCTGCACGCACTCCTTGCGGCAATTCTTAAAATACTTCCAAGTATTTGAACCTCTTCGACTCTGCGCACTCCCTGCGACAACAGTCTTTCAACAGTTTCTCTCAGGTTTCAAACACTGAGACTTCACTCAGCCTGCACACTCCTTGCACGGCTCCTGTGCTTAACTTTCACTTCTGCGAGAATGAGAACAATGTTATCCCTCCTGAGCTTGCAGAAGCGAACTATGACTTCTGTCAATGCACACCTTGCAGACAATTTCACTGCACTCCTTGCAGGAAAACTTTTTCTCAGATAGAGAAACAATTGAAACTCATTCTTTACTCTCCCTCTCTTCAGATTTAAGACATTCAACATGAAATCATACATTCACGCATCAAAGCAAATGCATAACAGAGAGTAACACGCATATCTCAATCAACATGTACAAACACAGAAAGCAATTGAACACCATGAGTCTGAACTAAAGATCTTTGTATTAATCCAGAACTTCTGTACATGGGTTTTTCTACACATCTCTCTACTTCTTCTTCTCTATGTTCTCTTGATCGATTATGCTGCTAATGTTACAATGATACAAGTGAGGGTGTCTATATCTGTTTTCCCTCTGGCTCCTAAAACTGTCTAATCTAAGAATTCAAAGCTACCTACTTACATTTACTAGCATAAATGCCTCTTAGTCCTTCAGACGAGAGCGAGACACTCAAGGTCTGATTACAAACTACAAGTACGCCCTTTCTTAATTGTTTCATTTATGTTTGGCATATCAAACTTCAAAACATTTCAAACAATTCATCATGTGCCAAAATGCGTTGGCGTTTTTCCTCCGCTTGCTTGTTGTTGGCGATGCTCCTGCATCAAGAAAGTTCATAATGAGTTGGAAAAATCTCACAATTGAGCATGGAACTTGAGCAAAAAAATTCATGATAGAGAAAAAGTTCATAATAGGTTGGAAAAAGCTCATAATTGGGCATGGAACTTGTGCATGACTTGTAATTTTCTAAGTTCACATTCCTTCAATCCTATATATGAATTGTAATTGCTTAGTTCACATGCTATCAAGCCTTTCCATGACTTATATCCACCAAATCCACATGTCATGAAATCAAGGATATGGTGAGATAGAGTTTGAGAATGATTATGCTAGTGAAATAGAGAGGGAAGCTCAAGTGTCCAAGGAGGAGCATCGAGAACATAAAACTAGGAGCATCTCTTTAATGACTCAAAGTATGGTTATGTGATTGATATATTGGTCTCATTGATTAATATATAGATAAGTATTGTTTTTCCCTTCTCATGCTTATGTATTCAATGTTTAATATTTTCTTGAGATAGATCTAATATTTCCTTGAGTAGATTAGGATAGATCTAATTTGGATCTAGTGTCCTTAATGATTGAAAAGGTTTGGGAGAGCTTTGTTTTTTCTATTTGTGTGTAAGTAGCAGGTTGAATGGGTTGGAGCAGGATCTTTGAGACTACACCAACTAAGGACACACATGGAAAACCTTCATTGATAAGGTATTCCTTTCTCTCCAATTCTCGTATAATAATTAAGGAAAATATAATCGATCTAGGAAAACTGTAGTTATCTATACATGTTGTATGTCTTGGATCAAGGGTAGATCCAAGGGAGGTCTTGCTTATTTGTAGGTGATATTTATCCATAAAACATACCCAATTCTAGCTTCCATGTACATATCATAGTATTAACTTACATATTACATACCCAAATCTTGATTGCATGTACATATTATGGACCCAAGTCCACCATTATGTTCTCCTTAAGGTTTTTTGTTGGGATCCTCCCTAGGGGTGTAATGGGGGGAAGAAGGGGCCATAGTGATGTCAGTGGAGGCCATTCAATGTAAGGTGGACTAGGTCCACTATATTATTAAATAAGTTCCACTATGGTAGTTAGAATTTTTGAATATATGTATTGAATGCCATCATTAATAAGTAAGTCCTATGTAGTATTGTGAAATAAATAAATGTGAGAAGGCTTACTAGAAGGTTCCACCTACTAGAATGTTCCTTACCTAGAATGTTCTTAGGAGATAGCTAGTACTACATAAAGAAGTGTAGGTTGTGTAATGGAGTATGGTGGAAGATTCTTGTAATTGGATCTTATATCATTAAGAGGTTTCCCCCTCGAAGAGGAAAATGAATAAGAGTGGGTTCCTTCCATAAGAGGATCAAGTGTAACGTGTCTCCTTACCTTAAAAGTTTGATATTAATAAAGTGTGGAGTATTCTTATTTTAATCTTGGATATATTGTATGATATTTTATATTTTGATTTGAGGCACTTAACAAGTGGTATGAAAGCTCCTTCTTGGGCATCAAGTGGGAGAATTCTTGGGAAAAAAAAGGGACATTTTTTTTTTCATTTTGCAAGTTTTCAAAGGAACAAAAAAAAAGAGGGTCACGACACTTCAATAAATTTATGTAGCATTTGGATTTAGAATTTTCCAAAACCAGTTATCAATTTGAGTTCCTCTTATAAAAAAAATTGATTTTAAAAAGGAAAATTTGTCTCAATTGGAGTTTGAGAGGTCAAGATATCGTTGATTTAAAATTAGCAATTTTTAGAGTTTTCTTGTGACAGGCGCGTAACTTTTGATAGGGTGCTAAAATTTCCATTAGACCAACACCATTGGATAGAATATTTTTAAAGGTTTGATTTGGTATATTATATGTTGTGCTTCTAATCAATATCTTCTACGTTATTACCATTGAAATTCGTATGTTCTCAAACCCTAATGGATATGATAAATGACAATATGATAATTTTGATGAAAGAAACCTTTCAGTATTACTATATTACCATACGTCGTTGGATCAATGGAGAGTATCACCAAGAAAGATATGTCTAGTATGATTTAAAGGATGCATGTTGTTTTTCCTAAGGTCTGCACTTGACTGCTAAAGGGCAGAGATAGGCCACCTCAATTGTTGGAATGATTGGTGTTTCATAGGTTTGATTGATTTTTTTAATGCTCGGTTGATGAATGAGCTCTTAAGGACAAGGATCTAGTTGGATTGTTCAACAAAATAAACTACAAGGTTTTCCTTAGTTAGTGGCATGTTGTTAGGGTCCTAACCCGCACATAGGTAGTACAATATATTCAGATGTAATAAAGGTCAATATTAATAAGGCCTTGCAATAAAATAGAATAAGTCGAATGTAAGAAGACCTAATAGAAGTTTCCGCTTCTAGAAGGATATTCCTCTAGATGCTTCTTTTGATAGACATATTTAGTATAAATAGGAGTTGAGGGTATGAGAACCCTAGCTTGGATATTATTGTAATAGAGCTCTACTCAACTGGAGGTTTCCCCCTCGAAGAGGCCTGTGAACATTGCTTTTAGAATCAAAGTGTTATTTATGTTGTTATTCTTATATCATTTCAGTGCTATTGTGGTGATTGTTCTGGATATATTGCTATTATTCTGCCATTTCTAGCATTTTATTTCTGTTCCGCATACTTTTTATATCTGGTATATTACAAGTGGTATCAGAGCACTTTCCTCGACAAAAAGTGTGGGTTAATTTTTTTTTCCAGGGTAGAGATGTATTCCGGCGTCTTTAAGCCAAAAAGATCTGTCGTTATGCGCATAAACCCACGGTTGAGGGATTCATACATGTAGGAAATACAGGTGGTACTTAAGCACACATCTGTTGGCCACCCTTGTAACCCCTGTTAGTACCCCTTCGAGTGGTAGTGCATCAGAAAACACCTGTGTATGGATCGGCCTAGATTACCTGAAGCCCTCTTTAGATTAATCGATCAATCGCCTGATTGCTATAGTGCCACTGAGAACAACACTCCAGAAGGTACTCTCTAGTACCTGGATAGTCAGGTAGTATGGGTAAGGGTACGGTCTATCCTCCTTAGTTAGTGCCCTAAGATATTGGGTTGAGTACTACTGTTGGACCCCGCACGTATATCAGAGAACTATAGCACAGGGAAAACCCTTGTTTGTAGAACCCTTGAATAACTAACCCTTGGGGACATAAACATAAACAAATTAAAACAGACAAGATCTATTACCGCACAATGGTGTTCGAGTTGCCAAATCACTACACATTTATTCTTGGTTAAGAGTTTGGGCATTTCATCACTATAGTATTCTTCAGACCGGAGTTTGGAAATTTTTTCACCATTATTTGAGACCTATTCCATTGGATTCATCTCTTCACCCTTATCACATTCATACATATCATTTTTCGGCAAAATTTTTGACACCACCCGCCCCTTTTCGATTCCCTCGTCCTCATGGCCCATACCCGTAGCCAAGACTTGGAAGCTCTCTTCAATACCTTGCAATATAGTCTCATCAATACCCAACAAGAAGTGAAACAACTCAATGCCAATGTTTCCTCCACCAATACAACCATGCAGCCCTCAATGGAGGAAATCAAACAAGACTTGACCACCCAGCTTGAATCTGTCTTTTTGTCACTCTACACCAAGCTTCATATCCCTATAGATAACCCTTCCTTTGACTCACCTCCACATACTGAAGGTGAACATTCCTCTCATTCCCATAACTTTCAACACCATCACTTTCAACGTGACCTGCGCCTCTCGCAGGTGGATGTGACCAAATTTGATGGCTCAGACCCCACTGGTTGGGCAACCCAAATGGAACATTATTTCTCTTTATATGGCATTACAGATGACTTGGCCAAACTCTGGTATGGTGTTCTCCATCTAGATCAAGAACGTTGGCAATGGTGGCAATTGTGGCAATGGAGAAAAACTTTGTCTCAAGGGTATATTGCTTGGACACACTTTGTGGTAGATCTTTATGAATGATTTGACACTGAAACCAACCATTTGGGCCATTTGACAAAGTTGAAAAAATCAGGATCAGTGGAAGACTTTATAGCTTCCTTTGAGCGCCTGACTTTTCAGACAGAGGGGATGTCTGATGCCTTTTTCTGAGAGTGTTTTATCAGTGGCATCAAGGATGATATTTGGGCCCATGTCCTCATGGCTCAACCTTAGAGTTGGGTGGAGGATACTAAAAGAGATAAAGAAGAAAAACAGGTTGTATATTCCCAAAACCGAAAACCCTCCTTTATCCCTCGCCCTAAACCACTAAATCCCACCACTCTCTCCGCCCCACTAAAGATCCAAAAATTGACCAGGGATGAAATGGATGAACGCCAACTCAAAGGCCTTTGTTATAATTCTGATGAAAAATATTTCCCAGGCCACAATTGTAAGGAACAAAATATTTTGATGGCCATCTCCGAGGATATTTCGGAAGAGGATGTTGAAACTCCCCTTGTGTCTGAATCACCTGAAACCACTGACATAAACCCTGCCAAAGTAGAACCGGTCATCTCCCTCAATGCTCTCACTGGCTTCTCCACTCCCCAAACCCTCAAGCTAATCGGTTACATCAAGCATCAGAAGGTCATCATTCTGGTTGATAGTGGAAGCACCCATAATTTTATTCATTGCCGCATTGCCCAAGAAACTCATTGCTACATCCATGCCGTCAATAATTTCCAAATCAGGATTGCCAATGGTGGCTCCATGAAATGTGGAGGGTGTTTTGAAAATGTGTGTCTCCAAATTGGTGACTACCACCTGAAATCTCATATGTTTTCTATCAACATGGGCGGTTGTGAAATTGTGTTGGGTGCAGACTGGCTAAGGACTTTAGGTCCCATTCTCATGGATTTTAAGGAATTAACCATGCAATTCGACCAGGAGGGCCACCAATATAAGTTCCAACACATCACCATTGGTTCACCTGATATCATTAGTTCCCATCACATGGAAAATATGCTCAAAAAAGGTCATTCTAGTGTTATTGCCCAACTCCATGCCATACAAGCAATAGAGACACCCTCGGTTCCATAAGACCTCCAAGCCATCCTTTCTAAACATCAAGTGGTATTTTCAACTCCCCAAGTACTTCCTCCTTCTCGTGGTGTTCATGATCATTCCATTCCCCTTGTACCCGGAAGCCTTCCTCCCAATATCCATCCGTATCATCACCCCTTTTCCCAAAAAAATGAAATTGAGAAAATGGTCTAGGAACTCCTTAATACAGGCATTATCCTCCCTAGTACGAGCCCCTACTCTTCTCTTGTGGTCATGGTCTTGAAGAAAGAAGGTTCTTGGTGAATGTGTCTTGACTTCCATGCCCTCAAAAAACTTACCATTAAAGACAAATTTCCCATTCCTGTCATTGATGACCTCCTGGATGAATTGAGTGGTGCCCAATTCTTTACTAAACTTGATCTTCGTTTGGGCTACCACCAGATACGTATGAAAGAGACATACATTACCAAGACTGCATTTAGAACTCATGAGTGCCACTATGAATTTTTGGTCATGCCCTTTGGCTTGTGTAGTGCCCCCTCTACCTTCCAAAGCCTCATGAATCATGTCTTTTGTCCTTTTCTCCGCCATTTTGTCTTAGTTTACTTTGATGATATTCTCATCTATATAAAAAACTGGACAGACCATCTTTCTTATGTGGATCGAGTTCTCCATCTACTCTCTCAGCACCAAAATTTCTTGAAACAGTCTAAATGTTCTTTTGGTGCCTCAGAGGTAGAATACTTGGGTCATCTGGTTGACAAGGATGGCATCAGGGTGGATCCTAAAATGATTGAAGCTATGCAAGACTGGCCTCACCCAAAGACTCTCAAAATCTTGCGTGGATTTCTAGGCTTAACATGGTATTATCGCAAGTTTCCTAAGAATTATAGAAATATTGTAGCACCTCTCACTGCTCTCCCAAAAAAGAACTCTTTCACTTG
>SNQJ01S0027771.1:42725-64926 GCA_010110895.2 Picea sitchensis
GTATGGGTTTCCTTGAGAAATATTTGTCTCTGTGTTTCTCATATATGTGACTGATGCTAAATGTGCCATTGTTCATTTCCCTGTATTGTTGTGATCATCATTGAGTGCCTTGTAAATATTTTAAAAGAATCATAATTGTTTAACCACGGTGACAATTGATTCACCCCCCCTCTTAGTTGTTCAACAAATCCCTCATTTTGTGACAATGTACATTTCACTTTCACTTTTCTTTGGTTTATAGTTGGTTATAATCATTATGCATTTCACTTTTGTATAAATGGCTTTATAATCCCTCATTTTGTTACAATGTACATTTAACCTTCACTTTTCTTTCACAATGTACATTTCACTTTCACTTTTCTTTGGTTTATAGTTGGTTATAATCATTATGCATTTCACTTTTGTATAAATGCTTTCACTTTTCTTTCACAATGTACATTTCACTTTCACTTTTCTTTGGTTTATAGTTGGTTATAATCATTATGCATTTCACTTTTGTATAAATGGCTTTATAATTCTTCATTTTGTCACAATGTACATTTCACTTTCACTTTTCTGTGGTTTATAGTTGGTTATAATCATTATGCATTTCACTTTCACTCTTCTTTGGTTTATAGTTGGTTATAATCATTATGAAACTTTTGGGATTTTTTCATCTCAAATGAGGTGACTTACTCTAATAATGTGATGATGTCATTTTATATTAACATTTTGGTATGATATTAAAAAATGTCTCCTACATCATAAGAAACATCATTTCCTATCTAAGAGGATAAACTCATATCAACACTCTATCACTCACTGAAATCCTTTTGGTGCACTCTCCTACCCAAGAAACCCAACCTTCTCTTTGATATTGATATAGAGATTTTGTTCCAACATACTACTTGACTTTATAATGTCCTAGGCCATTCTATTACTAGTATCCTATCCCCTCCCTCTTCTTGCAATCTTTTCTCATATGGTGATATCAAAAGAGCAGTCTAGACCCTCATTGCCAACAAAGGAGTTGATGAGGAAGGTTTCCAAGCTAATTTTTTGAAGTGTGGTATTCCCTCCCTTTTTTTGCATATTGTTTATCTTTTTAATCATGTATTTTGCATGGTTTTCCTCCTTCACGGTATCAACGTAGTATACACTCCATTCTCAAGTTAGGGGATGCTTCAAAGTTGAATACCACGATTGGGCATACCTTCTCCAAACTTTATGTCATTGTTCTTAACATATGGTTATTTGATCGCTTAGAGAGGGAGAGACTTAGAGCTGAGGGATAGGGGATATTTCACAAAGAGTATTGATTTGTTGATGATATATTTACTCTTCAAGCTATCATCGATGAGGTAAGGAAACACTCTTCAAAGGTCTTTTGTCACTTTGTTGACTTGGAAAAGGAATTTAACTTTGTTATGGGGGAGATGTTTCTCAAATGTTGCAAGGCATCAATATATTTAAGACCCTCTTAATGACTATCATGATCTTTATAATTCGGTCATCCACGGACTTACACATATCATGGTATATCTAAGTTTATTAGAAGCACCATTGGGGTGGAATAAGGTTTCTCCCTTGCCCCTACCTTGTTGGGTCTTTATATTGATGAACTTACTTTTCTCAAAGATCATATTCTTCTTTTTGTAAATGATGTGATCCTTGTTATGCAAAAAACACCCAAATAGCTTGAAAATAGAAAGAGAAGTAACTCCACACCTTGAGAATTAAATAAAAGAATCAAAGATAAGCATCTTTGAGGGGGAAACCTCCTTTTACAATAGAGCAAATGTACAAGATGAGATTCCTATACAAATGAGTCTCCTTATTATAAATAGGAGATAAAGTGAGCATGATATAACGTAGGGGTCTTAACATAATAACTCAATACTAACATAATAACATGGTTTTAGTATAATTTTCCCTCTTAATTAATCGTTGGTAAAATAGTTTGAACTAGGATCGTGTCATAGATTACCTTTAAGCAAGAAACATGGAAGATTGGATGTACATGTGAAGATGGAGGCAACTCCCTTAGTCTCCAATTTGTAAGCCATACTTCCAATCCTCTGCAACACCTGATATGGACCATAGTACTTGGGTGCTAATTTAGTCCTTCTTTTGTTGTTTGAGGGACACATGTTTGTATGTTTGTAGCCTTAGAAATACCCAATCCCCCACTTCAAATTCTCTTTTGATGTGATGTTTTTTTTTAACTAAAAACACACTACTGCAACTTCATATTATACTATAAAAGAGGTTTTACAGTATTACCTAGAGGGGTATTTCCTTAAATGAAACCAGATCCTCAACTTCATCAGAAAATTCTAGACCATTCATAACTAGTACTTCCCCAACAAAGTAATCACAAAAATATATTAACTGGGATAAATGCATACATCTCTCCATGATACCAAAAAGCAGAAAATAAAACATAAGCAAACCATAAATCAAGCATTTGGAGAATGAGCATTCTCCTCCACCACCTCCAGAATTAACTTAATGTCCTTATCTTCATCCTAGGTGGCCTCTGGAGACTAAGGGTCTTCATCAAGCATAATAGGATTGACATGAGTTCATGTTGAACTGGTAGATCCCTCCCCCTATTTCCCCTTTCATGTATCCTCTTCCACTTGTGAAACTGAAATCCTGATACCGAATACCACTTTACACATGGCTTCAAATTTACCCTCAAAGATTCTAATAGTATGGAATATACCTTGTTTCTCTTCCTTATTTTTTTCCAATGCTTGGGATATTAAAGTCTTCATCAACCACTAGGTTTCCATTATCCTAAAATACTTGGTATCTTATACTGTCCAAGAATGGATTGGGTCCTCAACCTCTTCCCTAATTCGGTCTTCGGAAGTTACTTGGCACTTGGGCTTAACCTCAGCCTAAAATCGAGAATTTTTCTTCAAAGCATTGCTCAACCTCCTAAGCATTTCTCTCCACTCTAGTTGAAAAATTCGGGTTCCTAGAGGTTGAGGCCTTTCCATCCCCCATGGCTTTGGTTTTCATTGTATTCCCACCTCTACCAGAACCTTTACCCATCCTATTTCCCGAATACCAACACTAACAAAAAATGAAGGACAAGCCTAACAGAAATAGCGCTACAAACATGGATAGGGAAAAACCAAAATTAAAGAGCCAAATGGGAATGGGACACTCCCTCAATACCTTCCCATTCTTGATTAGCATTTTCAACCTCTTCCCAATGTTAAAAAATAGATACCTCACCAAAATACACAACACAGGCAAAGCACTAAGCACAAAGAACAAAGGCAAGGAATAACACGGAGGGTTACTTGTGGCCCGAAGGATTGAGTACCCTCTTGCACCGTAGACCCAACTACCTCGACTACACCATCCTATTATCCAAAGAGACCATGAACCAAACTGAAAATTCAAATAAATTGGCTCAATTAATAGCATCACAACTCCCAAATTAGCCATCATTTTGAGATCTCCCCACCTTCCCCTTAGCAGAAAATTATCACCTCGCTTCTCTTCTATACTCTCCACTCAAGACAAATTTTCTCAACAATAATCTTAAGGTCTTCTTGATTATCACTCCCCTTCTCCATTGTTTAACACCATCAACTCAGTTAATGGGTTGGAGAGGATCGTACCCTTATTTTCCACCTTCGTCATCCTCACATTGCATCTGAAACCCACTGCCATGCTCCCACATTGATTTCCATTTACTACACGACGAAGTGGCAGTCTGGCATGACACATGTGCATTTGAGGCCCCACTCGTAGACACCCCATCTAGGTGCATTTCGTTGTGATGTTGATATGTTTGTTGTTTCATCCTATTTTGTGTTATAGCCAACTCGTTCTTCAATAGTTGGAGAGCCTCTTGTTGGTGCTCTACATGGTCCTCCGCTACTTGGACCTTCACTTTCCCTCTCAAGGGTGATGAGATAGATGGAGGATGATAGCCATAAAGTGTCATAAATGGGGACATTTTTTATGATGGAAGGATGTGTTGTACCACTATTCTGTCAAGGGAAACCACTTGACTCATTGTATATGTTTATCATATGCAAAGCAACGTAGATACACTTCTAGACATTTATTCACAATATCAGTTTTCCCATCGAATTAAGGATGGTAAGAGAAGTTGTGAGCTAATTGAGTACCCAAACAAGAAAATAATTCAATCCAAAATTTTCTAGTGAAAATTGGATCTCTATCACTTACAATAATCTTGGGGATTCCATGTAGCTTCTGAATTGTTTTCATGAATGTTGTGGCTATTGTGCTTGCTTTAAAAAGATAAGAAAGAGAGCGAAAAAGGCATACTTTGTGAGTTGATCCACTAATAACATGATGACATTCTTTCATTTGGAATTGGGTAGACATGCAATAAAATCCACTGAAACTTATTCACAATGTTGACTTGTTATGGCTAATTGTAGGAGACCTGGGGTCTTGATTGTCTCTCTCTTATTCTATTGGCAGATCACACATTCAACCAAAAACGTTTGAATGTTAGTTTTAATACCTTCCTAGAAAAAATCCTTCTTGATCATATGGTAATTTTTCAACAATCCTAAATGTCCTCCTATAGGGGAAGTGTGCAATTCCAAAAGGACCTTCCATTTGAGTTGGGAATTCTTACAAAAATATAGGCGATCATGATACCACCGTAAATTATTCTTCCACACAAATTTATCTAATGCACTTGGGTCCTCTTGTAGTTGTTGAATGATCTTGCATACCTTCTAATCTTGTTTCCATTTTGTCATTGATTCTTCCACCCAATCAAATTGCAAAATGGAAATAACACATAGTAAGCCCTCTATGTTTTTTTTTCTTTCCTTGAAAGTGCATCTACCACCATATTTTGATTTCTTTTTTTTTAAATAATTTCAAAGTCATAGCCTAGTGTCTTTGTGACCCATTTCCATTGCTCTTTTGAAGATAATCGTTATTCTAATAAGTACTTCAAACTATCATGATATGTTTTTACCTTGAAGTGTTTTACTATTAGGTAAGGGCATCATTTCTTAATTGCATGTCATATGGCCAACATTTCTTTTTCATAAATGGCTTTTAGTAAGTTATTTCCTTTAATTTGGTTTCTTTCAAAGGTAAGGGGAATTCCTTCCTGCATTAAAATTGCACCAATTCTATGCTCTGAGGCATCACACTTCACAATAAAGTTTTTTGTAAAGTTAGACGTGGTTGTAATAGGAGTTGTGCACATAGCCTCTTTAATTTTTTAAAAACTTTGGTTGCTTCTTGAGTCCCATAAATTGTCTCATTTTTTAATAGCATTGTTAGAGGTGTTGTTATTTGACCATAAGTATTAACAAACTTGTGGTAATAACCCATCAATCCTAAGAATCCTCTAATATTATTCAAGGTTTTGGAAATTGGCCATTCCGTCATAGCTTTACTTTTGTTAGGCTCCACTTTGACACATTCATGAGATACATTATGACCCAAATATTCCACTTCTTGAACGCCAAAGGCACACTTGGAAGGATTTGCATATAGTTGTTTCTCTTCCAATAGTTTTAAGACCATGTCAACATGTTGTACATGCTCTTGCCAAGATTTGTTGTAGATTAGTATATAATCAAAAAATACGAACACAAATTTTGTGAGGAAGGGTTCGAAAATCAAATTCATCAAGCTTTGAAATGTTGAAGGTTCATTAGTAAGGTCAAATAACATCACCAAAAACTCATAATGACCTTCATGTGTTCTAAAAGTTG
The DNA here is from genome assembly GCA_010110895.2 of Picea sitchensis. Taxonomy (NCBI): domain Eukaryota; kingdom Viridiplantae; phylum Streptophyta; class Pinopsida; order Pinales; family Pinaceae; genus Picea; species Picea sitchensis. The sequence continues at coordinate 48,446 of SNQJ01S0027771.1, forward strand.
TTTTAAGGATGTCTTCTCGCATCATTCTAATTTGATGATATCCAGAATGGAGATCCAACTTGGTAAAGAAAATCACTCCTTGCAATTCATCTAATAATTCATCAATGACAAAAATATGAAACTTATCTTTAATGGTCATTTTGTTGAGTTGTCTATAATCTGGACACATATGCCATGAACCATCATTTTTTTGAACTATCACCCCTGGTGAAGAGAAAGCACTTTATCTAGGTTGAATGATGTCAACCTATAACATTTTTTTAATCATATGCTCAATCTTACTCTTTTGTGCATATGGGTACATGTAAATCCTAATGTTAGGTGGTACACTTCTCAATTGCAAATGAATAGCATGGTCGTGATCTCAAGAAGGTGGGAGACCTTTAGGAATATCTCCAAATATCTTGGAATGATTGTTGATAATTGTTTGGAAATCGACTAGAGCAGAGGGTCTAGATGCTTGAAAATCTAGTGAGCACAATTGTGTAAGTACACCATAGTGCCCCTTTTTTAGTAATTTTCTCACATTGTTAGAGCTTATTGCTATAGAGGGTTTCCCTTGGATACCTCTAAGTTCAATTTCCTTGCCTTCTGAGGAAAATCTTATGGAAAGTTCTTAAAAATTAAGAGCAATTGTTCTCAATGATTGTAACCATTCGACACCTAATATCATATCAGCACCATCCATTTGGGTTGCAATCATGGGACTATTCAATAAATTCTCCCCCACAGTGAGATTAATACTCTGACACTTCCCTGAACAATTTATAGTACCTCCATCTTTTATCATTACTTGATACTCTAGTATTAGATATATAAAAAAATTGAGAAGTTTTATTGATTTGAAAGTAATGAAGTTATGGGTACTACGAGAATCAATCAACACTTTTACCTTTTTCTTTTTGATATGTCCTTCTATCTTGAGGGTTTGCAGAGTAATAACGCCAGCCAATTCATGACAAGATATGGTTGGAATAGTCTCTTCTAGTTATAGATCTTATAATGGTTCTAATTCTTTATCTTCTTCCTCTTCACGGTCTATGTGGAATAATTTCTTCTCACCACATGTATGCCCTTCTTTCATCCATTTTTTGAGGTGTCAACCTTGAAGGTTGAGTGAGGTTAGAAGAGGGAGCATGGTTCTCTCTATAATTGTTAGTGGTCACTCTTATAATAGTCATATTTTTACTTTCAACTTTCATAGCCACAATGAAAGCATGGTCTAGGAATTTAGGTTCGAAGAGATGAATTTCATGTTGAATTCTCTCCCTTAAAGAACCCAAAAAGATATGTGAAAAATTATCCTCTAGAATGTTCTTTACCTGATATTTAGTTTTTTGAATTGTTGAATGTCCTCTGTAATTGGACCTCTTTTCCATAGGTTTATCAATTGACTAAATATTGTATTACTCATAATATCCATGTAATGTCCTATCAATTCATCCGTAAAAATGGACCAAGAGACAATATGATTATTTTTTCATTCACAAAGCCATTGGTACCAAACAAACTGATGAGGTTCGAAATACAAGGATGCAAGAGTTACATTTTGTAAAGTTGGCACTTGGTGTAGATCAAATAATTGCTCCATTTTAAATATCCATGTTATAGTATCTTTACCATCAAATTTCCTCATATCAATCTTGGGAATTAAATAATTCTTTGGTGTTGAGTTGAACCCCCGATGATGCGGATATTGGAGTGATGAATAATTATGATTTTGGGACTCAATCCTCATGTTCTCCACATTTGTTAAAATATTCCCCAAATGCAATTGGGGTTCAACAATTTTTTATCCCCATTTTCAAGATTTCCTTGTGTCCCAATATCACCTTTAAGGAACCTATCATCTAGCGTATGTAAGAGTGTGGATGACATGGAATTTTGTAATTTTTCCATTTTTTGATTTATATTTTGTTCCGTATTTTCCATGTTTTCTTCCATTTGTCTTTGTGTGCTTATCAAATCATAATTTTCAATGACCTATTATTCAATTCGTTAAATTGATTCTCCAATTTGGATAGCTAATTTTGTATGTCTTCACTTTTTCCATGAGTCATGGTTGAGCTCTCTAAAGGTATAATTGGTGAAGAATTTTTCGCAACAACCTCTGCCCCATGTGGGATAACAATAATATTTATCTAGTGTTCCTCTATTTACCACACTTTTTTAATCACCCAAAACAAATATTCCAATCAAATTTATGTCAATTGTAAGTTATTGCATACTTTTAAAACCTAGATTTAGAGATTATCTTGTTGGTCGGCCTTTCTCTTTATGTATCTTTGGAATTTTGGCCCATATGAGTTTGAAATTTCATCCTGTAGTACTTTGATATGTATTCTCTGCAATGTCATAGGTTTGACCAAAATTTCATGTGCAAAGTGAAAGTTATGGTAACTTTCTCAAAACTTGCTAATTCTTGGCCCTTTCCAAAGAGAGAACTTGTACAGACTACCACGTGTTAAATTTTTTTGATATGATTCTAAAATTTGGACCTAAAACAATATGGTAAGTTATTTTTCCAATGAAATTGGTGGCACTTAAATTGGATCTTTCTAGAATTAGATATGATTGTTTTATCCAAAATACATGTTTGAGATTAGTTGTAACACTAGTCAAAAACCCTAACTTCCACAACATGTAACTTGAAAAGTATAGATAATAAGTATCTAAAAATGTCACCACATGATCTATAATGTGTCTCCTCAAGATCCTAAAACTTTGATATGTTGCAGAAAAAAAATAAAAAAAATAATGATTATTTTACCAAGAACACATGTTTGAGACTAGTTTTAAGACTAGTCAAAACCCTTAAATTCCACAGGCTATAACTATGAAATTATATTGAACCAAAAATCAATTTTTTTACCATAGGTACTTCGTTATGTCCCCTTAGGTGCCCAAAAATTGCACTATCTAAAACTTCTCAGAAAAAAATTACGATTGTTTACCAAGAACACTTGTTTGAGACTAGTTTTAGGACTATTCAAAAGCCCTAATTTCCACATGCTATAACTCTGAAAGTATAGCGAACCAAAACCTGAAATTTTTACCACAGTTACCTCAATATTTTTCCTTGGGGTCCCAAAATTCTCTCTATATAAAACTTCCCAAAAAAAAAAAAAACTAAAGTTATAATGAAAATGCCAAGCTGACTTGCTTGAAGGAGAAAAACCTAGGATCATATTCTCTTAAACCAAATCTTAGACAACAAACACCCAAATAGTTTGAAAATAGAAAGAGAAGTGACTCCACACTTTGAGAATTAAATAGAAGAATGAAAGGTGAGCCTCTTCAAGGGGGCAACCTATTTTTACAATAGAACAAATGTACATGATGAGATGCCTATACAAATGAATCTCATTTATTATAAATAAGAGATAGAGTGAGCATGATGTAACATAGGGGAATTAACGTAATAACTCAATATCTAACACTTAACAATCCTTCTAGGCTCTTCCCCTGAGGGATTGTACATTTTAGTTTATTTTTGTGATTTTAGATGCTTTATAGTAAACCTTAGCAAAACTAAGATTATGGTTTTCAATTGTTTGAGGAACTCCCTAACATATTATCACTTCTTTTTTACATGTAAAAAGATTGAGGTTACCACTATACATACTTGGCAGAATAGTTATGTATCTGAGGTTTACTTTGAGACTTGCTTGCTTGCCCAGGGTTAGTAAAGTTTATGGATCCTTTTATATCCTTGAGCGTCAATGCTTTCATATACATTTTCAAGATATTTCTACCATATTACACTTTTTTATTTCATTACTGGACCCATAATTCTATATCCCTTTGTGATTTGGGGTCAATCCTTCTTCCACTCAATCCTTCTTCCACTCAATTGGACCAAATTTGAGAGGGTCCAATTGATCATGTTATAGTGCATAATTCATTATAAGCAAAAAATTCTAGGAGACATCATCTAAGCCAAGTTTGGTGCACATCCTATGTAACTCTAGCCTTTTTTCATATAATCTCCTTTCTCCATGGATTTTGATCTCTAGAAAACTCTACCTCGAGACGGGAAATACCCTTTCTTGGCTCTTTTCTCCTCAAAAGACATTGCCTCTACTTTTATAGACCACCCCTAAGATGACAATGACATTGGTTCATCAAGGTTTCTATGCTCCTCCAGTTTGCATGCATTTGCATTGATCACCTCCCCCTTCTCAGATACTCTCTTGATGCGTTGAATCACTGATGGGTGTTCTATATGCACTAAATTCCTCAATTAAATTGTCAACCTGGGGTAAGTAAACTTAGAGTTGTAGCACTATATGTGCCAAGGCATAAAATCTAGAGGAAGTATAGTCTAACTAAGGAGATGGTCTATCTTAGGGATAACTCATTTAAACAAAGACTATCAATGAGCAAACCCTACTAAGAAACTTAAACTATTTACCCTAAGCAACTTTTAAACAATGGATCGATGGATTGTCCTAAGGAAGCAAATGAAAACTCTACTTTGAACAAGTTAACTTAATCAATATAATAAGTAAAAGCAAGCCATCTATTTAATCTATTCAACTTAATGAACAATAGCGGCATCAACCTAATCTAATCAATCTATTCCAATTAATGAGAAGCAACAAGTAAACAAGCAAACAACTAACCTATTCAAACGTATTCAGCAAGTAAACTAATCAAAACTATTCCACAGGTAACTAATCAAACTATTAAGCAAGTGAACTCTATTCTTAAGATACAACTCATAATTACTTAAAGGGAAATATTTAACCTATTGAATTAAAAACATCATGACAAAATTCAAAGATTAATCAACAATTACTCTTAATCTACAATAACAAGAAACTTCAAATATAATGATGATGATCATGTCTTCGGTGTCTTATGACATCACGGTGGCATCTAACAATTAGTGATAGCTCAAGAGGAATAATTTCAATATTAACTTCTATGGATAAATGAAAGGTATGAATCAAGCAATCTAACGAGAGCTTAGCCATCATAGAAGAAATATCAACTATCCTGAAAATCCATGTGATCTCTCAATTTATGCATTAATCATCAACAATAAGAAAACACTGTTCTGCTTAATTCAAATGCACTCTTATGCTAAGGTAAGCAAATTCACACACTTGTAACTAAAACTTAACTCAAACTCAAACTTCTATTTAAAATTGCAAGTTAAATCTAGAATGGAAATTTCACGAAATGAACTAAACTAATCCTATTATTAACGATTCAAATTGCAATTTGAAATACTCATAAAAACATGATTCAAATCCTACTTCTATCTCAGCACACTACGAAAACTAAATAGAAAACTAGATAAGAAAACTGAGAATCAAAAATAAAAACTAGCAACTATTCATCCAAAGAAACTATGTACTCTGTATTAACTCAATACTATGTTTTAACTATTTTATTTCAACCTACAGAAATTCAAATGAGCATCTAATCACACAACAAAGTTAGTAGCTAAGCTTGCAAGCTATTTACTAATAAAAAGACACAGCATATTAACAACTATCGTTTATAAGCAACCTGCAAAAAGAAAATTAAAGCAATTAAATTATGAACAACAAACACACAACATGTAAAATGATAAAAACACATGTAACAGAAAATGAAAGAAATGACAATTGCGCAAATCAAATACACAAGCTAACTATCTAACTATTCACCAAGACCACTGGTGGGACCCCCAGTAGGTCGTGGCTACTTCTCAACGGCGAATCACGACCTAAATCAACACAATTCTGACATTTAAATTAAAAATGCAGTCTTGCACAAGTTTGTGGAAATGTCTCGAATTACATAGCAAAAATGATTCTAGCAATTCCTGACAAGTCTTAACAATTCTTAACCTCTTTGTCTGACCACTACTGTGGTATTTATAATAGTTACAATTCGAGAGGTCGACCACTGGAAGGGTCAACCTCCTCTAAAAACAACAAATTTCATTAAATACGTTATAACTTCCTTTGGCTTCTAGAAACCAAACAAGCCACTCAACACTCAACATAACAGCTTAATCCAAGATGTCGAGAGCTTAGTAGTTGGAGGCCACAAGGGTGAACAAAACCCATGTCGTAGATTCTCCCAACACAGCCTGCCAATATAACAACCGCCAACTCGCCCACGTTTTTAGTGTTGGATGTAGTGTCGAATGTAGTGTCGGATGAAGTACCAGACGCAGTGTCGGATGGAGTATTGAACGAGCTACTGGATGGAAAAGCACCATGAAATTTTTCCCTGTGACACATAGATCACGCATTAGCTTCTTGTAATCATTAAATCGAACTGAATTAAACTTAAAACCATCACAAAACATCAATTACACGTATTTGGCATAAGCTATGATGATTTGCTATGAAATCCTTCAAAACTTGTTCAATATGGTTATTAATACATATATAATATTGGTCAAAAAGGATTTAATCAACATCATTAAACAACCAAATCACAAGCCCAACATTACCCCCACACCTAAGATTTTGCAGGTCCCACAGTAAATAAAAATGAATTGCCCCATATGACTAGACTTGTTGAGAAGGAATAGCTTTAGAAGCTTCTCCCTCTTGTCCTAGAGATTTTGTCTTAGCCTTCTTGCGGTGTTTCAATTATGCACGGAGGCTACGGTTATCATTAGTCATTTGGTCAACCAATCTTTGGAGGGAATTCACCTTTGATTGCAGTGTTGCATTGTCATGGTGGAGATGTTTATCCATGGTCTTCCTCTCTTCCAATTGTTGTTGCAACTGAACATTTTCTTGTTGTATCTTTTCAATGGCTGGAGTATGATCAGATATCTCAGAGGAGGGCTTGGATCCCTTGAAGGATGTAGAGAGTCTATCAGTTTTGGGATCTGGTATAGGCATCCGAGAGGTAGGAGTAACATGGGGTTTATGAGGAGAAATAGGTTCATATTTTTTCTCTCTATGAGGCTCCAATTATTCTGCAGACACTTCCCTAAGTCTTTTATGAGGGCTTTCGAGATCGAAGGATACTTGGATAGGGTCTGAAGTGGTTGGGGGTTTTTCATAAGGTTTTCCTCTTGTAATCCGGGCACTCTTTCGAAAAGATCCTCTCTTGAATTGATTAGCTCCTCTCCTATTTGTGGGGACTACAGGGAAGTCTTGTTGAATTACCTCTTGTAACTTTTTGGGTTTAGGATCAATAGACGTTGAAGGCATTGGGGAGTTATCAATAGGCTTCTTAGTCTTCTTGTCCGATGAGGCTGCAGGGGTATCAACAAGTTTCTTGGTCTTTTGTTCCGGTAAATGGGTAGCTTGAGTAGGAGGGTTTGGAATCTTCGGAGAATGGGGTTTGGATGGAGTAACCATCCCTAGATCATGTGTTTTCTTTCTAGTCTTAATTGTAATATGAGGGTTTGAAAATTGGTAAATGAACTCATCCCATGTTTTCCCCTATTTTTCCAACTCAGCTATAACAAGTAGTTTGATGAGGCCATGGTGGAATAGGCTGTTATGGGGATTGGTTACATTCTTTCGTACTTGGGAAGACATCTTCTCAAGAATTTTTAAGAAGTAAAAGGGAAAATTCAATGGCTTATTGAATTGAAAGTGAGCTAATAATCGAAAGTGGCAGGCTTTAAAAACATAATATCTACCTTCACAAGTGATCATTCTGGTGATGACTATGAGAGGGTTGATTAGCTCATCCTTAATCCACTCCTTGCAGTATCCCTTAGCTCCAGAGATATTCGGAAACTCAGGTTTGAAGACCCTATTGTAGCTTGCTCGTGAAAACTGGTGGTGCTTAAACTAGCGATCTCCAACTCTTGGAAGCTTTGTGGTTGAGGCAATTGATTCCTCAAAGACCACGAAGGTCAGAGACCCCACACGTGCCATCCTTCCATCGAATATGAGGGCGAATTGCATAGAAACTCCGTCATCGTGACCCTGCAAATGAGCCAAGAACGGTCCCCACCCTGCGCGAAGGAACACTTCCCTGCACTTTGCGAACTCTAGGATAGCAAACAAGTCAACATAGGAGTACAGCTCATACCGTCTGGGCATGGTGACAGTGTGAAGAAATGGATAGAGGGAGGAATTCGATAGAGGACGAGCACAATCAAGCATAGGATGAGTGTGATTAAGCAAAGGGCGAATGCAATTGAGCAGAGGATGAGCGCACTGCATAAATGGGATAACAATTTGAGCGATCCCTCCATTTTTTAATGCGCCCAAGGTGGAAACAATTGCATTCATTGATGAATTCATCACACACGAGTTGCCATGTGTGAGCATGAGTGCACCGATTTCAAATTCAAAGAGCATATTTTGGGAGGCAATCGTAATGATGAAGGAGTTAGATCAATGTCCAAGTTTTCGACTTGGACATTTGATCATAAAAATGTTTAAGAATTGCATCATTTAATCTCAATTTCCATTAACTAACTCAAATAAATTCAAATGATTCCTGGTTACGTGAAATCGTGGACATTTACTGTGTGTATACATCTTGTATGATCCTTCATATGGTGCATCATTCAGTACCTCATATGGTCTTTTAAATGGCACCTCATACGGAACTCCATATGGCACTCCATATGGTACCCCTGTGCGAAATGAAATTTGTTCATCCTGTAATGGATGTTTTATCCATAGCATTCAGTCTTAAAACGATTTTGGCAGTCATAGTGAATAGGAGTAGAGGCAGGATAAGAGTGTTCTTGTTTTTCCATCGTGCTCACACAATCCATTCCTCTATCTCGCATATTATAAGGAATGTAATCACAACTCTATAATGAACAGTCTGTAAGAAAAAAAACCAATTAAGTGGTCTATCAAGGAAATGTACAACAGTTTATAACACACATGGAATATTTAACATTTCAAAAATAAAATAACTACTGACATAATAGTCGGTATCATGAAAACAATATACAAACTTTTTTACAAAGATTCTACTTCTTCTAGGCAGTGTTATCATTTGTCAACTCACAAAACCCCTCCCCCACACCTAAGTATTGTGACACCTCACAATAAAAAATATAGGAAACCAGTCAATTCTCCCAATAACCGAAGATTTACAGCTTGTTAAGTGTAGAGATAAATTTCACATGTCGGTCGTCGGTCTGACGAGACAGTTAGAATATGACCCCACCTATATGATATAAAATCCTACATACAGTTAAGAAGAGGTAGGCGAGAGAGTTTCAAGATAGTCTCAAAGTTAGTTCCCAATGGAAAATTTACAGAGTTCGTTAACCTTAGCTTAACCATACATACTTCATGTCATCTTTGTCTACAAATAATGTTGTACATCAGGACAATTTTAAGATTTAGGAATTTCTTATTATTTTTTGTCAAATTACCATCCTCTCTAGGTAGAATTCCCCGCTACCAGCAAGCCTATTCAATACTCCGTCGGGTTTACCTAGTCATACCACAGGGCGATACCCACTGCTAGCAGACCTGTTCAGTATCCCAGCGGGTTAGCCTCTTACACCCTCAAACCCTGGCCCTCCATATTTTAAGATTCTAATATAAGATTGCTTTGTGCAAGAAGATGAGGGGACAACTCTGAAAACAACTTTTTCTCTTTTTTTCAATTGGGATGGTATTTGTGTTAGAGGATGACTTTCCGTTATATATTCCTTAGTGATTGTCCTGATGTAAGGGGTACTTAAGCGGATGTAGCCTATCTAAAGACATGATATAATCAAGTATTTTTAGTGTGTAGTGGATGGTACCATTGTGAAAGAACATAAAGGTATCTATAGGCTCAACTCACTTTCTTCCCTTTTTTTTTTTTTTTTTATGTTTCCATGGCTAACCGCTAATCAGACCTCCTTGTCACTCTTTAATAAAGATACTTTACTCACTTAATTAGGGTTCTTGGGGAAACTGTACGAGTGACCTCTAAGCTTGATGGTTATGGTGTCACTTCCTTATATAATGGTGAAGGTTTAAGAGCAATTGCTATTTAAAATGCCTTGAGAAAAAAGAAGATGAAAAATCTTTGCAAAAATATGGCTAATTACAGCAAGTCATTATTCATTTGATGCTTAGCAGACAACAAGGTTCAAGTATAGTAATACTTTGAATAAAAATCCTTCCTTTAAATATCCTTGAAACTGTTTATTCCTGGTGAAATAAATACCTACAGAAATCTCTAGAATTGTCTATCAACAAAATTCAAAATTATTTACATATGTACAGTCGAAAATTCAGAAAATCATTCAAGAACAAGGGGGGACTTCCCCATCTACTAAGGCCAATGCCTTGTCAGTTGACATGACCTGTAGAAAATCTTCTTTGGAAATGGGCCTATGATAAAGTTTGAGTCGGTGTCCATTTACTACAAAGGAGACTTGTCCGTCGTCAATTGTTTTGATTTTTATAGCTCCATTGTCATATATGGTGACTACCTCGTAAGGACCCAACCACCGAGTGGTGAGTTTTCCTTTGAAAGTTTTAAATCGGGAGTCAAACAACAAAGCCCAATCACCAGGTTGGAAGTGTTTCTTCTTAATAAACTTGTCATGCCACTTGCTCCTCTGGTTTTGGACTAATATTGTTCATTGGATAGCATCTTTCCTGATCTCATCCAACTCATTCAATTGTAGGGATCATTGTTTCTGAGCCTCATCTAAGTTTAATCCCAATTCTACGGCAATACAGAAGGTCCTTACTTGGAATTCTATTGGTAGGAGCACTTGTTTCCCATATACTAGCTCATAAGAGGTATGCCCAGTGGTGTTTCTCCAGGTGGTTTGATATGCCCACAAAGCCTCTGGAAGCCTATCAGCCTAATCTCGATGATGCAATTGAACATTCTTGGTTAAGATAGCTTCCAGAACTTTGTTTGTGGATTCTACCTGACCATTAGCTTGTGGGTGGTATGGAGAATACATGCAGTGCTTAATCCCATATTTCTCCGTTAGTTCTCTTGTCATATTGGAAGTGAATTGAGTGCCTTGGTCTGTAACAATTTCACGAGGAACGCCAAAGCGGGTAAAGATTTCTTCGTAAATAAATTCGACAACGGATTTTTCTGTAGCCCTAAATAGGGATTTTTCCTTTACCCACTTGGTGACATAATCTGTACTAACCAAAATATAATATTCTTACAAGACATGGGTGAAATTGGTCCTACAAAGTGAAGGGCCCATTTCTCGAAAGATTCTATCATAACTTGGGCACACAAGGGCATTTCGTCAGCTGGCATGGGTCTTCCTATCCTTTGACATCTATCACAACTCCTCACATACTTGGCAACATCCTCGAAAATGCTAGGCCAATAGTAACCTGAATGTAACACCTTATATGATGTACATTTTTCAGAAAAAATGGCCACCACATGGTCCATCATGACAACTTCGTAGGATTTATGGTATCTCATCCTCTCAGACACATCTATGAATAATCAAATCTGGACCTGTACAAAAGAGGTCATGACCAACCCAACAGTAATTGGCACTTTTCTTAATAATTCTATGTTCTTCATGAGGTGACAAATGAGATGGTAACTTCCTAGTCGCCAAATAGTTTTCCATATCTGCAAACCATGGGGTATTTACAGAGAGGGAAAAAAGGTGCTCATCTGGGAAACTATCATCTATGTGAATATCATCATCCTCATTTTGTATTCATGAAATAAAATCAGCTACCAAATTCTTCTTTCCAGGCCGGTCAAGTACGGTGATATTAAACTCTTGCAATAGCAGGAGCCACCTAGTCACTCAGCCATTAGTTATGGGTTTATTCATGAGAAATATAATGGATGAGTGGTCTGTATGAACAAATACATTGTAACCTGTAATGTAGTGGCAAAACTTATTGATACCATGAACTACTGCCAAGAATTTCTTCTCGGTAACTGTGTAGTTTAACTCGACAAGGGACAAGTTCTTTCGCACAAAATAAATGGCATAGGGTTGCTTGTCTTCTTCCTTCCCTAATACTCCTCCTATTGCAGTGTCAGAGGCATCAATGGATATATGAAATGGGAGAGCCCAATTGGGCCCTCTAAGAAATGGTGCCACAAACAGCTTAGCTTTCAGAGTTTCAAAGGCGGCTTGACACTGCTCAGTCCAAACAAAATCAATAACTTTTATTAACAATCCAAACATAGGTGCAACAATCTTTGTGAAATTTTCAATAAATTGTCGGTAATATCCGGCCTATCCAAGAAAGCTTCTCACCTCTTTCTGAATCTTTGGGGGTGGAATTTTGACGATGACCTCAATCTTTGCAGGATCGACTTTGATCCCTTCAGATGAAACATGATGTCCTACAACCACTCCTTCACTCAACAACATTTTACATTTTTCATGACTTAAAGATAGGTTCATTTCTTGGCATCTGATAAGGACTTTTTCTAAGTTATCTAAGGATTCCTGGTAAGTATTTCCATATACTGTGAAGTCATCCATGTATACTTCCACACAATCATGAATAAGATCAACAAATATCCCTAGTACTGCTCGTTGAAATGTGGCAGGAGCATTACACAATCCAAATGGTAAGACCCTATAGGCATAGGTTCCCAAAGGACAAGTAAAGGTAGTCTTGTCTTGATCCTCGGGTGCTATGAGAATTTGATTGTACCCTCTATATCCATCTAAAAAGGAGAAATATTTCTTTCCAGACGGGTATCCAAGACTTGGTCAATGAAAGGAAGGGGAAAATAATCCTTCAGAATGGCTTTGTTAAGCTCCCAGAAATCAACACAAATCCTCAATTTCTCGGTCACTTTCTTTGGAACCACTACAAGCGGGGATACCCATTTACTGTCGAAGATGGGATAAATAAATCTAACATTTAATAACTTTTGGATCTCCTCTTTTACTATATCCTTGAGTGTTAGGTTCATCCTTCTCTGGGGTTGCCTAACAGGTGTTACTTCCCCCTGGGTATATATGCGATGAATGCATGTTTCATGGTGTATACCCTTCATGTCAATGTATTCCAAGGCGAATGCCCCTGATTGTTTTTTAAGGATACTCACTAACTGCTTTTATTGGCCTTCATTTAGTTTGGAGTTTATATGTATAAATTTTCCTTGACTAATCTCGTAGGGCATGGTATAATATGTGGCAGACTCATATATCTCGAAGATAAAAGATGTCGGAGACGAAACTGATGGGTCCAATTGTTCCTGAAATTCTTCCCCAAACATGTACTCAAATTGGGGAAAATATTGTGGAAAATCAACACATGTGATAGAAAAAATGAACTAGTTTAGCACATTTTTCGTTGTGTGCTCCTGAAGTGCCCAGGAATGATCACTTGGCAACACGGGTTCTTCCCATTCCTCATTCTCGTATGGACATTCAAGCCACCATAGATTCTCCATGATAGGTTGGGCTGGTGGATATATGGTGAGCTTTTGGATAGAGAGTCCATTTGAGATGGTCATTTCTCCCTCCCTACAGCCGATAAATGCATTGGATGTGGCTAACCAAGGTCTTCCCAAAATAACGGGATGGCTTTTGGTAGGGTCCTTTTAGTGGATGACCAGAAATTCTATTAGGTACTCCCATGAGGCTAAAGTAACTATGATATCATCCAAAATTCCTTCAGGTATAATCCTAGTCTTATCTGCTAATTCCAAAATGGTTGGGGTAGGCCTAAGAAGAGATTTTAACTATAGTTCCTCCAAGGTAGTAACGATCATAATATTTATGGCTGCCCCTAGGTCTATGAGAGTGTTCCCAATGGAAACCTCATTAATGGTTATGGTCACTACGGGGTTTCCTGGGTTCCCATATTTTGATACCTTAGGCTGCGCTGATATGTACTCAGAAAGTTCTCCTATCAAATGTATTGTTGGAGGATCCTTTTGCTTCCTTCCTGGATTCTTAATACACAGTTATTTGACCACCTTACTATAGATTGTAATATCTTTAATGTCTTGTAGCAAGGGAATCTTGACACAAATATTCTTCAATTCATTCAAGATGTCAAATTTTGGTCGGGTGGTAGGTTTCTCGATCACTAATATTTCTGGATAAGGAGGGGCCTTCGTAATTTGTGAAGGTTCATTTTGGGGAAGCTTGGGTTCTTGGTCCTTAGGAATAATAACATATTCCCACTTAATGTCATCCGTGGGTTGTTTGGGGGTTTCCTATTCTTCCTCTTCCCGGATGACTATTGAAGGCCTCTGCCTGTCCATAAATTTTCCCAACCTCAGTTGAATTTCCCGCAATGGGACAGGAGTAATAACATATGTCAGGAAGTCCTGCATCTCAACATTTTGAAGAGGTTGAGTGGGTTTATTATTGGGATTGGGAACTGGTTGTGCTGATAATAATGTCGGTCTTGGGGAGCTTGCATTCTAATATTGTTGTGGTTGTTTTGGAATATGAGGTAAAGGTGGTGGAACAAAACCTGGCAGAAGTTGCGAGATGTTCGACGAAACCTGAGGGTAAGGATGGTTGGGCATATGGACATGTGGAGCTTGAGGGTTCCCTTGTTTATGCCCTCCTCTCCATCCTTGAAGCTAAGGATGTTGGTACTATGTGGACCAATTTTTCCAACTTGGTGTGTTCCACTATTGTGGTTGTTGATAATAGGGTGGAACTTGAGGCTATGGATCCGGGTATGTAGGTTGATTCCTAGGCTACCATGGTCTCCTAGGTGCATAAGAGGATTCCCCAGGATCCCCACTTCTATAGATGGCTAACAGATCGGGCAATGATGGACATTTCTCAGTTGAGTGGTATTTTGTACAGAAGCCACAAACTGAAATGTTATCTAATGGCCATTCCCTTGAGGAATGCTTCCTCCTGCATTTTGGGAAAAATATGCTCATTGCTGCATTTTCCTCCTCCTGTTTCTTTTTAATCTTTAGGGTGTCCAACTGGGAACCTATTGTGCTTAAGATATCTATTTTGAAATTCTCTATAAGGTTCCCTATCTCTACTCTCGTGATACCACCTGAACTAACTGGTTTTAAGTTTCTATTATAAGGGTCCCGCACATTCTTCCCTTTTTTAGCTCTACTCCTTGAGTAATTCTTACACATTTCACAGATTTTGACAAATGGTTTATGGGAGATGTCACCTGATGCCATAAGGTTAAGTATGTCTAGGTATTCCTCTGAAATCCCTTTGAGGAAAATATCCCTAACTACATCATCTGGAAGGTCATGGTATTTTGATTTATGTGAGATATAAGCAAACTGTTCCATATAATCCTCAAGATTCTCGTCCTCTAACTGTTGGATTTTGAAAATATCATTACTAGAATCCTTGGATTTGTATTAATCTTGGTACTTCTTAAGAAATATATCTTTCATGGCTTCCCAAGACTAATATTGGACTCTCCCAACCCCATGAACCATCTTAGCGCAGAGTCCTTGAGGGTGGCAGGAAAGAGTTTTAGTTTCTGGGCATCTTGTAAGTAGTTGTAGCTCCTACACAAGATGTCGAACTCAAATAAGAAGGTATTCGGGTCTTCACTGATTTTACTGTAAAAGGTGGGCAGTGCTGAGAGGGGAATATTTTTCATATTGACATTCGGTGTGGTGTCCAAAATTGGAAACCTGAAGGTAGTTTCGGTTTGGTTTCCAGCTTCTTCTCCCTCCTCGTGTCTTACATTGTTGTGATCCTCCTGATCATCCATATTGGTTTGGTTTCCAAAAAGAGAGTACCTAGGTGGTTTTATCCTTGAGGAGAACAAGGTATCCCAAGGTTCTTGTCTAATAAAGGTACCCCTCTGATGGGAAGGTCTTCCAACTGCTTGGATATTTGGGACTCTACTCGAGCCGGTTGAGATTATTGGTGCCAAAGTTTCTATTTCAGTTTGGGAAAAAATTATGTTGGTTGAACTACCAAACAAAGTATTCACATGTCCAGGGTCTATAATGTTTACAAAGTTAGGGTCTCCTGATGGTGGTAAGAAAACAAAGGTTGTTTTGGTTGGTTCTATAGAAGGATCGAGTGGTATTGTCTCCTGTCCCACTATTATTGATCCTTCAATTTCTTGTTCTATAGTGCTCCCTGTTTTAATCTCTTCGGAGTCTGCTTTAGCTTTTTGGGTCAAGCTAGTTCCTTTTTTTCGGTATCGGTCTGCGGAATTTATGAGTGGAATGTTCCTTCCCCCGAAAAGGTCGGAAGGAACCTTGTTTCAAAGGTCTGATTTGGATTTAATGTATCTACCCTTTGGGTCCCTAGGTCTGTTCATGAAAGAAAACAACAAAAATAAAAACTACCATTGGGTTTGGGGGAACCTGTTATAACATATGCGCAAGTTCTTACCTCTCATCTAAAAGTTCCCCCACCACCAAACTAATGCTAAGGCTCAGAAATGATCTATCTTGTAACTATTTCCTACCTTAAGAACATAGTTGCCAACTTAATGAGAACTCTCCAGAGTTCTCATTTTTTGGGGGGTCCTATTTTTTACCTCGTTTTTAAAAATGGTGCTACCGGTAGCACCACCTCTCCGTTTTTAGATGATTTTTGATATTTTCAATTTTTCGATCCCCAATGTTTCCACATTATTTTTTTAAAT
Organism: Picea sitchensis; assembly: GCA_010110895.2. NCBI lineage: Eukaryota > Viridiplantae > Streptophyta > Pinopsida > Pinales > Pinaceae > Picea > Picea sitchensis. The sequence goes on from SNQJ01S0027771.1 coordinate 64,912, forward strand.
GCTCATTTTTCATCT